>MQRK01243530.1:62589-75777 GCA_001938485.1 Girardia tigrina
TTTTTATATAATTATTGGACATGTTTCGATGTTTACATACATCATCATCAGCAATTTTCGGATATTTAGTATATGAATATTGAATTGTTTGAATAATACAATTTTAATAGATACATTTATTCTAAAAGGTAACGAAAAAATTAATTATTATTATTTAATGAAGTATTATTGGGTATTAATGGCAAAAAGAATATTTTTATTAAAAATTTTAAGTATTGAAATAACCTTACTTTGCCCATTCTGAATGTTAATTGATTGGTTGTAGTGTCTTATTAGTAGAGATTCACAAAACTGTCGTTCGTAATGTGAATCAAAACCCTTTTTTTATAATAGAAAACTCATCTTTTGAAATGGATGTGGTTCTATCCTTACAACATAACCAATGATCAAGAACCTTACTCTATCGACTCATTTGCGAGTGCTCGCTAATCCGGATTTTGAGATGACGATTTGTCTTTCCGATGTACGAGTTTTGACACCCGTGACAATTAAATTTATATACCAGATTAGCTTGCAAATCACAAACTGTTTTCGATTTGTTTGAGAGGAAACTTTGAACTTTGGAATTCAGAATGGGCAAAGTAAGGTTATTTCAATACTTAAAATTTTTAATTAAAATATTTTTGTCATTATTACCCAGTAATACTTTGATAAATAATAATAATTAATTTTTTCGTTACCTTTTAGAGTAAATGTATCTATTAAAATTGTATTATTCAAACAACTCAATATTCATATACTGAACATCCGAAAATTACTGATGATGATGTATGTAAACATCGAAACATGTCCAATAATTACATAAAAAATGCTTTAATCAAATTATATTTTCGAAATACTAAACTTGCGTTCACAAGACTCATAATTTATATATTACATTAATTAATATATTTATAAATACGTTAATATTAGGTTAATATATTAGTTTAATATATTATATACTTAAAAAAATAAAATAACATTAAGTAAAATGTGGCTTTTTGAAGCTATCCTTAAAATCGGATTTTATCTTTACTATTTCAGAATTATTTTTTTGTCAAAATCTTTAATAAATATTTGTACTGATTTTGATTATTTAGTTTCTAGTTTTGCCGGTGAATAATTACAAAAAACTCATTTAAGAATTATGGGAAAAAATATTTGTTTTAGCTATAATAATTTAATATTGTATTTCGTTTGTAAATTTTTTAATATATTCTTCAAAGTTGTATGAAATAAGAGGAAAAAACACATACTAATAATACCGTTTTAGTTTTATTTTTCATGTTTCAGTTTAGCAAAGTACTATACATTAGTGTAAATTTTTAGAGAATTATATTGGAAGCTTTCTCCAAATGAAATTTTAACCCCTTACTGCAGAGGGGATCATATATGATCCAAAATAATTTTTTCATAATTTTATTACCCTAGATTGCCATATATGGACTGAGAAGTATTTGTAACATCAATTTCAGAAATCATTTTAACTCAATTTATATATTTAAAAATAGGAATTTTCAAAGAAAATTTCCAACTTTTTCCTACATTTGTAATCAATCCGCCGATCTCTATTTTCCAATAATTTTTCAATTATTTTAAATTGCAATCAAATCAAAATCATATTTAATTTTTAATTTTAAAATTTAAAAAAATATTTAAGAAAATTAATTTAAATTTTGTTGTTTGTTTTAATATTTTTATAATGTTTTTAAAATTTTGTTTTTCAAATGAAATATTATATGCTGTTTTAAATTTTGCGTTTTTTTATAAAAAACATTTTAAAATTTATTTTTACTATTTTTGAAATTTTTTTAAAATAGGTTATATTTAATATTCATTTTTTTATGTTTTAAATATTTAATTTTTTAATCATACCCTTAATTGATTTTAAAATTTGAAAAATATATTTTACTAATATTAATATAATTTTTTCTACAAAAATAATATTTTAAATCAAATGAATTTATGAAGAATATTTTCAAATTCAAATTTCAAAATATTTAATTATCATTCTAGTTAATTTTTAAAATTTTCAATTTGATTTCAGTTCAAAATAATTTTTAAAACCATTTAAATTTTGATCAGCGAACCAAATTAACTACCTCCTCATATGGACCAAACTGTTTGTTTGGATATTCTACATGAAAAAATAATTTTTTAAAAATAAAAAAATACTTATCTCTTTATTTCTATTTTCCTATATTATATATTTTTTATTAAAATAAAAAAAATCAACCATAACTAAAAAAAATATTTTTGATAATTTTGAACAGAGTAAGTTGGATTTCGTCTCTGATTCATCTCTAAATCTTGTGAGTAACCTCTCTCGTTTGTCACAATCCCAGTGTGGACACTTATTATTCTTTTGTATATTCTTTCACCATCTTATTGAAATTTCTATTAATTACTTTTGTTTAGACGAGAAAATGCAATTATATTTGATTTATATTCTAGCATCTGCTCACTTAGATGTAATGAAATAGTTATGAAATATGAAATAGTTATAATAATAAAACAAATTTTCGCAATATTCATTGACTCATAATTCATAATATTTCCAACAATTGAATATGGTAAATAAATAATTTGTTTCATTATTAGTATTATTTTATAACTAAGGTGATATAATTAATTGAAGATGTTTCAGTTGCAATGAAACATTTTTGAAGAATTTATTCGATAAATTGATAAAAGAAATTTCTTTTCTAAAAAACAAAATTATTATTTATTTTTTGAAAATTATTTTTATTTTTAAATAGTGAAATTTTTTTGTGAGAATGTAACCAAATCAACAGAAAAATAAAATTAAATCAAATTAAGCGAAGAAAATACTAAATCAATATTTATTTTCAGTATCAATGATGAGTTCTTGATGAGCAATTTTATGAACAATTATCTTATTTTCATTATTGGTTTCAAAAATTTAGCTTCTAGAAAACTAGAACTCATTTCAGTACTAATAGTCATTTTGATATTTATTTATTTATTATAACTTTTCGTTATGAAAGCTAATGTTTTTTTTTAAAATGACATTCGAGTAATTACAGTTGCTCAATTTTCTGATGTCAACTAATGGAATACTCGATCAATTTGTGAGGAACATCGAGTGCAATTCAGTCGTGGAGTTCCTCATCAAATGTATTCAGTCCTTTCAACCCAGTGAGGTCCTAATTCAATATTTGAAGGTGCTGATTTTGTTTCAATACCCGTTTTCTTTTAAAGTTTTAACAATTCATGTCTATGCAAATTGAACTATTCATCATAAAAGATTTTAATAGCATTTCAAATTTAATTATTTGCCGACAGGAATCGATTTAATTAATTATTAGTATGACCAATTAATTACTATTTAAATTCGAATAAATATAAAAAAATTTTTTCGATAGGCTATTGTTAAAATAGTTTTATTTCTTTAAATAAAGCATTAAAGCTTTGTATCAGAAAATTAGTGAAACCTGGAAATATCTATATTTTCGCCCTCTAAACCAAGATAACCCTCATAACCAACTAAATCCCGAGGGTAGCATCAGCAAAGGTTTCCAATTTATGAGCAGTCACCTACAACTTCCTTGCAACGAATCACAAAAAATCATAGATCTCTCGCCAAATAGTATGCTCTCCGGATAAATGATAATCGAACTGGTGTCCCCCACGCGAGGTAGATGGTTGGGTTTAAAAGTCTGTAGATGGAATGTAAGTATTCGATGATCGAAAAGTTCTTAGTGTCGCAAATACATTAAAAAAGTTGCATGCTGATTGTGAGGAATGTTTTGAATTATGTGTTGATATTGTGCATGTAGTATGTTGATTCGGATTGTGCCTCTCCTGCACAGATGGATGATTGATATTTTCTTTGATTCTTACTAATTAAAAATAATTTAATTTAATTTTAAAGTAAAAAGATTTAAAATAATTTTTGAATGTATTATTTATTTTTAGATGTAATTTAAAATTTTAATATATTAATTTAATATGTTCTTTTTTAAAAAATGTTTAGATTTAATTTCATTCATTTTTAATTACATTCTTTATAATTAATAATTTTTATTAACAGATTTTCATTTATTTAAAATAATTATTTGAACTCAGAAATATATTGATCAAGAGAGATGTCAAATAGTGAATGCGCTTGAGGTATTAATAAATGTTGTAAACCTCATATTGATGTCGTTAATACTGTTACAGCTGGGAAATGCTTTTAATAGTGTCCTACATAAATTCCGACGGGAAAGTCTAAAAAGATTAGGTGTAATTGACAAAGTCAATTGTTTGATTATAGAATTTTATGAGTATTTTGTTTCTTCAGTTGGGAGTAGTAATTATTTCATTGAAAGACGGATGAAACAAGGTTGTACGATGGGGCCTTCTTTATTTCACGTGGTCTTCAATAAATTCATTAAAACGGCTATACACACAGAGTTCGTGGGTGGAGTAACTCTTATTGACGATAGGGATAGTGAAATGCAAATCAATAGATTGGCTTATGCAGACGATCTATGTATTATTGATTCTGATATCGATGGTGCCTGTTCAAATCTGAATATATTGAGGATTGACTATAAGTGAGACTAAGACGAAAGTTGTGTTCCTTACTGATGATAATGGTATGGGAATATCTCGAGCAAAGTGTGGTGAGACTGTCATGGAATGTGTGACGGAATTCTGATATCTTGGCAGTGTATTAATCACAAGTGTTAGCTGTTGCTGAGATATTAGCTAACGGATACACTGTGGAGTGCGGAAACTTAAAGAGTTGCAACTCACAATTCAAAGCAACCGCATTCCATATGTATTGAAAACGAACCTGATAGAATCAAGCATTTTCAATACAGTCGATTATGGAAGCGAATGCTGGACAACTTTTGAGAAGGGCGTTGTATGGGTACAAGCTTTCCATAACAGTTGTACAAATACCAAGTTTGATAGAATTCCTAATATGGAACTATTATCTGTTTTAACTCAAACAAAAGTAAGAGATATTGTATTCTATGAATACAAGAACAGTAATTGAGTGAACAAAGTCAAAAGATTTTTAAACTTTGAACTGGTTTCGCATAATCATAAAGTCGGTGCCTCTAAAAAGCAACTGGAGACATAGCTTGTTGCTCGCGACATGCTCTGGATCTTTGACAATGAAGATGACTTGGCAGAATATATAGAGTGCTTAACTTCGAGAGGCTCCTTGATAAACATCAGGAATTTAAAAATCTGCTAAAAGGCATTGTGACCGAAAAATTGAATAAGGAAATGAATATTCGAAAAAAAGCTTCAACCGTGTATCAAGAAAGTAAGCTTCATATTCTAATTATGCTATATATAACTAGCTGAGCATAAGGAATTAAGAAGTCATGTAAAGAATATTAATTAAAGACATTAATTTTTCAAAATATTCGTCCAATCTCAGTTTTTGTGAATTAGTGATCCAATAAAATATAAATCGGATTTGATAGTCTTTAGTGTCATAACATCAAATGACGACTGACTGTGCACTGAATACATAATTTGCTGCATATATTCCGATTTCCAGTATCCTGGCTTGTTCTTGTAAAGAAGATGATGAATGTGATGAAAATGATTGTGTGAATGAGTTTATGGTGTATCATTCATTGCTGTCAAAGACACTGCTACAATGTGAATTAGTGTTTTTTAAGACTTTTTTCTATCAATTAGTAATTAATTTCTAATTGACAGTTTTTTCTAGCGAAACGGTTTTAGAGATCTTATAAATTATTTATTATTAGTAGTGATATATCAAAATTATTTTACCAAAGATTTTTGGTTTGATTTATCATATTTGTATTATTTAGTGGCTATCACAAGAAGATATTACCGGGAAATTATTGGCAAAAATAGATTCAAATGGTGATTCTCAAGTATTTATTGTCTTTATGGCCTACATGATGTAATGCTTATGTTTGATAAAGGTATGTATTAAGGCGATACAATGCTTGATTGAATTGTTAGCTGCAGTCAAATCTTCCAAAGTGGAAAACCCCCTGATATTAGATTTACAAAGGTAAAGTTTACAAATCTCATCCACTTCTCTTAAATTTTACAATTAGTTAAATCAAATAGTGAAAACTATTGCAAAAAAAATAATTATTAAAATAAACTAGATCAGGGGTCGGGAACCTTTTGCTAACTAAGTGCCGACTTAAGATTTGAAATCGTTTTGCGTGCCAATAGCATACGTATTTTTCTATACTACATTTTATATAGTAATACAATAGTAATACATTAATATGTAAACCACATCAAAATAAATAAACTATTTTAAAGTTTTTATTATAATAAATTAATAAGTATTAATGAGAGTCTTGACCGTGCATGGTCTTAGCCAATTGCTCAATGTCAGTAACACATTTTGTTACTTTGAGTTTTACATAATTTTCTAAATGTTCAGGTGTTAGGCAACTTCGTTGTAGACCTAACACTGCATTCATGTAAGAGAAAATTTGCTTACAGGAATAAGTTGAACAAAAGCCGAAAGAAGAGCAAAAGCAATTTTCTTTAAACAGATGAAATATCTCGGGAATGATGTCCAACAGTTGAGAATATCACTAGATTTTTCTAAATTTTCGTCTTCCAAACACTTTCTTAGTTCAAAAAATTTTTGTATTCATATTTCTGAAGACCTAAATTACCTGTTGCATTTCAAAATCATCAATATCCATGAAACTAAAAATTCCAATTGGATACTTGTCAAATCATGCATGTCTGGCTAAATGAGGTATGAAAATAAGAGTCCATGAATGTCGAAGTCTTGACATCGTTTATCAAATTCTGCTTTGAGTGCTTCAATCTACATCTATATTCACTTCAAATTTATTTGAATGATTTTTCACATTTGGGAAGTATTTGAATGCTTTTATGTTTATGTCACGGGTAAAAATGTCGAGTTTTATTGTAAATGCTTTCCAATGGCTGAAAAGATCAAGTACTGCCTGACCATGTACTTGTACACATATCCCCCGATTTACACGGTAGATACGTTCCTGAGAAAAACGTTTAAATCGAAAATTAAAAATTTTCAACTCAAAACCGTGTAAATAGAAAAGCTTTCAGACAATGCATAATTTTGCTATTTAACAGTTTTGATTTTTTTCAGTATTTTTAGGTGTACACAGAAATAAAAATAAAATGCATTGACACGTTAAAATATGTAATATATTACGGAAACACTAATTTTTTATTTAATTACAATACATTAAACAGAAGAACAAAAAATAAAACCAAAGGTGTTTTATTATCCTTCATCACTGTCAGAAATTACTCTACTTCTTTTTTTCGGAATAGAAGGTTCGAATTCACTTTCATCACTCGAAGTTATTTGTGCCGATTCGATGTTTGAAGCAGAAATATTTACATTATGAGAGATGGTAAAAAAATCGGTTATTAACAATTGCTTTGAATTTTTTGTAAGATCTTTGTAAACTTCTTCCTATTGAGCCAAGCAGCGATTTATGTCACATTGGAATCGTAAAGCCCTTTCAATGTTTGTGTCATTTTGTATAAAATGATTACCCAGCTTTCTTACCAATGCGAGCCCTTCGCGGATAACTTCAGCAGTGAATGTTACTGGTACTAATTCCTCTTCATCAGATTCGAGTAAACCATGTAAAAGCGAAAACGTGTAAAACAAATACCGTGTAAATCGGGGGCCAGCAAACATTTTTGTATAACAGAAGATCTCGATATTCACACTCAATTTCTTGTAGAAGAGACTTGAATTGCCTGTGAACTAGTGAAGAATTAGAAACCAGAAAGTTGATTATCTTAACAACAGTTGTCATCGCTGAGACCAAATTCAGAGATGAGGTCTTTGCACATAAGGTCTCATGATGTATAATACTATGAAAATTAAACAATTTGCGTCCAACATGATTTTCAAGAAGTTTTACAAAGCCTTTCTTCTTGCCCGCCATTGCAGCTGCACCATCGGTTGTCACACAGAAAAGTTTGTTCAAGTCGATGGTTTAATGTTTAGCAAAATAACTAATAAATACAGTCAAAATATCTTCTGCTTTGGTTGTATTATGAAGGGATAATAAGCAGCATAACTCTTCATAAATCTGATTATTCCACGATAACATTGGTTTGAGGCTGCGTGACATTGGAAATTGCTTGGCGTGCCACATGTCACAAGCGTGCCATAGGTTGTCGACCCCTGAACTAGATTATTTATAAATTTAATCAATATAGTGTCTCACAAACACACATTCCAGTAGAAGGATATGTAATTTAATATGAAATAAAACCAATGTGATACTTAATCTCTTCAAAAAGCCGCTTTGACATTGAACTTGTTAAATTGACGAACAAATTGTTTTCGAAAGTTATCAAAGAATATTCTTCAAATGTTAACTTTTAATAAGTTGAAATTTGAAAACCTGGATTCTTTGTGTTCTTTTTACATGAACCACAAGTTCTCAAGGGTGTTCAAGTCGGGGCTCTGCTCCATACTTTTATTTTTATCCATTCTTTAACCTCTTACTATATTGCAAGGGGACATCGTTCTGCTAAACCCAGAATCGTTTATCTTCAAACAATTCGGTCACCAAAAAGATTGTATCTGTAAAACACTGATGGCGAATCAGAATTACATATTTCTGGATTTTGAAAATCAGGATCCTTGGGGGTAGGCACCCATAAACAATTACAAAAGCTAGGTGGTTTTTTGTTGACTGAAAAATTGTGGGCTTTTTATTAACATTAGCTATTGTTTCAGAACTAATGGATATATTTGTTAGGCATGTAAATAATACTGTCTTCCAAAATTCAAATGGTTGATCACGACTCTTTGTTGGAAGTGGTTTTTGTGAAGCCAATGTTGATCGGAATCTTATTTTCCTAAATAGACCTATTTAAAACCTGAACCTTTGATTCCTAACTCTTGAAAGTCTCCCTTCACCTTTTCCTAATTTTTCAAATCGAAATCTGACACAGTTAAATTTAGTCAGGAATCTTTTAATAAACAAAACGTTTTTCACTTTTTCGGTATCACAACAAAACGTTGCGAATGAAAACCACAAAATAAAATCTAGGGGTGGCACAAATCCTTCAGCTCTCTCTTAACTTCACAGCATCCAAATATTCGGCAGTTCATGGAGAACTTGAAAAAGAGCAGCATTTAAATGAAATAAATTTAGAGCAAACAATTTCTGGTATGGAAGCGAGTCCAGGAAGGAAAAATTATAAAGATATCGTTAGAAGGTTATTGGAAATTGTTCAAGACTATTGAGACAGAAACATTGTAAAATATTGAAGAGGTGTAGCCCACTATTTTTATTTACAATCTGTATACCTGTATCTCAGTGTAATAAAATTTTCATTCTGTTTTTAGTGCTTTCTTAAATTTCATATTTATTAATTACTGGTCTATTAATATTTTTTGTACAAGTAATTGGAAAAATAGAATAAATTATAATATTTTTATCTGATTTGTATTATTCTTCAATTTTCTAAAATATTTCATTAAAAATAAATAATTTTCTTAATTTATCTTTATTTTTTATTTTAATGTTGAATAAATTATTACAATTTAAAATAAATTAGTAATAAATTGAAAAAAATTTCAATATTATTTTTAAATAATTTCAAAACTTAGAATAATCATATTTTTATGTGATTTTTTATTATTAAAAATAATTTTAATTTGGTAAAATATTTTCTTAAAAAAATATTAACATCTCATCTAGAAAATGTATTTGCTCAGATTGCAATATTCAATAACATTGTTTTTTTACCATAAATATGCATTGAAATTTTTTACGGCTACCTGAAATTTCCTATAATTAGCTTATTTATTTATTAATTTTAGCCGCAGGTCCAATGGACCCGAATGGTAAGTAATGCATATTTTTTAAAGATGGAAAGTTAAATACTAAAATTTGAGCGCTCAGACAGACTTTTTACTTCAAAAGATTTTCAATAAATAATATTCATTTTAATAATATTAATATTTTAATAATTTAATTATTAAATTCGGCGTTTTAGTCAACTGCGTTTTTAACACTCGGCTTTTTTGGCAAGCGGTGTCTTTGTGCTCTTCATGTTCTCAGCTGCATTTTGTTGGGAATCCCACTTTTTCTTTACTTTTTAATAAAAATATATTGCTTTTGACAGATAAATGATATTTTATTTATAAATTATTATTTTAATGGCTAATTGCTTGTCATATTAAACCTAATTCCCAATAATACATTGAAACAGTCTATTTGGAACATAATTCGAATTTGGAATATAATTCGTTATTGTATAATAAATAAAAAATATTTTCTTTTTAAAAAGCCCTGCAATTTTTTTTTCATTTGAATAATTTTCCCATAGTGTTACAAAAGAATATAAATAATTAACCTCTAATGAATTATATAAAAAATTCACTGCAAATATGGTTTTGATTTCTGTTTATAGTGCAAAAAGAAATCAATGTGTTTATGTTTGAATTAATATTATAATTGTAGATTATATATTTATATTTTAGTACACGAGTCGTGACACACATTCTGTCGATGATGCTTACAGTCTCTGCCGGCAGAATGTCGGTCATAGGCAGTGGGCTTGAATTTATCAAATCCATGTTTGAAATTCCTGAAAAGTAAATTTATTATTATTATATTAGTATTAATCAAATAATAACTCATTATAATAATTATTATATATTAATTTATTTTATTATTTTTATAACTATTTTAGCATGGTATTGCAACGATTAAATAAAATATAAATTAATTATATATTTTGTCTTTACATTTATTTTTTTTGATAAAATAATGTGCAATATTTTAAATGCAGATCAACTAGAAAAAAAGTTTGATTTAATGGAGACAAAGTTTCCGCACAAAATTTTTTATACGTCTTTTATTGATAATTAATTTCGGTAATTTCGAAAAAAATTTTTGCACTTCATCTCATCAAAAGTATTTATTATAAAAAAGCAAATTATCATAAACAATAATAAAAGGCAATAGGAAATCAAAATTAAGTATGAAACATTATAAAAATCTTTATTTAACATGACAAATTATGAGCAAATCTTCGCAAATAATCAAGTAAATTATGATTTCAATAATATTATTAATAAAAAAAATTTTTATAAAAAAATTTTTATAAAAAAAATGGGGCGGATTTCTGAATTACTGCTGTTAGTAACTGCTATTTCCTCTTTACTGCTTTTTAGTAACAATCGATCATTTCTATGCCCCACGTTTTTGGTTAGGTATAAAATTTCTCACATGTCTAGAAAAAAAATTATTTTCCTCTTTTTAGTGCATTGATAATGCTTGAAAAACGTGGTTGTTTTTATAAAATTTTTTTTTATTAATAATATTATTTAACTATTTTTAGTTATCATTTAGGAATTCAAATCGTTCGATTGATTTCGAATAACAGAAATTATAATAAAACAAAAATAAAACTTTTTAAACCTAATTTTAATACTTCTACACTTAATTATCACTTGATTTTCACAATATTTGTTCAATTTATTATTTTTTTCCGTACAAAATTAACACGGATTATTTTCCCGTATAAGACATAAGCTATTTAATTATAGCATATAGGGTTTATGTAGAGCCGTAAATGTTTTAAAATATTGTATTGTCATCGGAAGCAAGCCTGTATAAAAAATTCAGCTCAATTGGATGACTGAAAGTGGTCGAAAAATCAATCGCAAGATTTGTTCCAGACAGACAAGAAACCAAGCTAAGAAAAACGTGGTAAAAAACCATTGATTATTTCAATATATACATATGTGTGTGTATAAAATGTAAAAAAATTAATGAAAAAAAATTTTTTGAAAATATTTCAATCTTCAAAATAAAATTATTTGGTAATTTGAAAGAGTTTTAACTTCATTCATGAAAATAAACGAAAAGATTGCTATCTAATACAGTGTATAAATTTGTAGATAACCGTAAGTGGTTTTTTGCAAAAAAAAATTAGAAAAAATTAATTTTTTTCAAATTTTTTTTATCAAATTGTATTGTCATCGGAAGCAAGCCTGTATAAAAAAATTCAGCTCAATTAGATAACTGAAAATGGTCGAAAAATCAATCGCAAGATTTGTTCCAGACAGACAAACAGACAAGAAAGCAAGCTAATAAAAATGTGGTAAAAATCCATATCATTCGTTGAAGTCTTTCCGTACTATTATTGTATTTCTTTTTTCGACGAGGAAAATCTCTACCGACAATATATTGTTCCATTATGGCTTCGTTCCCATTTCTGATTTTTTCAGAAATTCCTAAAATTTCTCAATCGTCGGATGCGATGATCCAACCAACTCATTAAATGATCGAATCTAGGCTTCATAAGAATTATTTGTCTCAGAGCAATCTTGCTTAGCTGAATTGAAATTGAAATGAAACACATGATCAAAATAAGGGGGTTGACATTCAAAACAACTGTGAAGGTGTCTTATCAACGTATCCTCTACATTAGCGATTCCCAACCTTTTCTTGATCGCTGACCGGTAAAATTATATTAATTTCTTTGCGGACCGGTCAGTATATATTTAATATATTACTTGATGCATATTATATAGTTATTATATATACATAAATTTTATTTAAACATTACAGTAGGACACAAAATACCACACAATACAATCAGATCGATGCAATGTGAAATCTGCTGCTGCTTTTTATTTAAAATCTTCTTAAGGCGCGGCAGTAAAGATGTTTTAGATAGATACAGAGCAAAAAGAGAAATAAAGAAAGAGAAGTAAAGGTCGTTAGAAATTAAAGAGATTCTTTATCAAGATTAAATAATATTAATGAATTAAATAAATTTTCGGTTCCGGTTTGATATCACAAGAACTAAAAAATAAGAAATGAACGATTACGTAAACACTTACATAAGACTTATCGAAAACTCTTAACAAATTAGTTGAGAGTGCTGTTTGAACATTGATTTTTGGATCACATGATCTTATCAACAATGCTTCACATGAAACTCTCTCCCAATAATTTTTAAAATGCTTGCACAAAATCATTAAATCATTTATGCTCATTGTGAGGAATGTTTTGAATTGTGTGTTGATATTGTGCATGTTGTATGTTGATTCAGATTGTGACTATCCTACACATATGATTCTTACTAATTAAAAATAATTTAATTTAATTTTAAAGTAAAAAGATTTAAAATAATTTTTGAATGTATTATTTATTTTTTAATGTAATTTAAAATTTTAATATATTAATTTAATAT
>MQRK01243530.1:115831-127524 GCA_001938485.1 Girardia tigrina
AACATCAAAGTCACCACCATGGAAGCGCCGAAACCATCGTTCACATGTATCTTGCGATGGGGCATATTCACCATAAGCTTCTTGGAGTAATCGGTATAATTCAGCAGCAGTTTTCTTTACATGGTAACAAAAAATTAGTACCGTCCACGAATGCTCCTTGCTTGGCATAAATTTGGACATCTGAAACACAGAAATACAACAATTATTAAAACGCTTTATCAATTTATGAGTTACGTATGAGACACTACATAATTACTCAATATTATGACATCATTGCCTAACCATTGACCTACTTTTTGCATTGTGCACAATCCGTTTTCTGAAATCCGCATTTCATACTTGTACACCTAATATTTGATAATATCGAACTGTCATAATCTGAGCATTTCTTCTATAAGTCTTATAATATTTCTGATAAAATATATATATATATATATATATATATATATATATATATATATATACTTAATTGTTTTATGTAAAGGTTTTAAAGGTTTCTAAAGATTAAAATATGTTAATAGATGATAATTGATGGGGTGATAATACTAATATAATTAGTATGGTTGTACGTGTGTATGAATATATCCTATCGTAATGACTCTGTCGTAAGAGCTATCATTAATTCATAAGTACCTTATTTGATTATATTTATGCATTTTATTATTCTTTTATGACAAACATTTCATTTTACTTGGTACAATTTAGAATTAGGTCTATAAAAATGCAAAATGTCAATTAAATATATTTTTACTATTTTCTTGTTAAAATGCAATACTGATTTATATAACAAAGATTTTATAAATAAATATATGTGTGTGTGCATGAAATGTTTTATGTTTTACTGATTCCTTGATTCACCTGTGATGTAATAGTACTGTTTCAGGTCGTTTCAAACAGTGAATCGATCAATATCCGCTCCGACAAAAATCAATATTAACAGTGAGACATCATTATTGAAGTAAATTAATTTTATTATTATTTAAACTATTATTAGTACCTTTTTAATAATTTATAACCGATTTGTACAAATTTTATTTTCTTTATAACATTTCTTAAACTTAATTATTTTTTCCATTACTAAGAATGTTAAAAAGCAAAAAATATAAAAAAATTGAAGTTTATTTTAATTGCGTAATTCAGGAAAATGATAATTAGAAAAATATTTATACTAAGTACATTCAATAATATCTTGTAGTGTAGTATATTAAAAAAACTGCAATCATGACAAAGAAATATATGAAAATATTATTGGGTAATAATGGCAAAAATATTTTAATTAAAAATTTTAAGTATTGAAATAACTTTACTTTGCTCATTATGAATATTAATTGATGGGTTGTTGTGTCTTATTAGTAGAGATTCACAAAATTGTCGTTCGTATTTCTGAAAGATATAGAGATTTTAAGAAGACTATTTGTAAAGAATAAGTAGTGCTAAAGTAGTCTCTGTCACATCCAAAGTTCAAAGTTTCCTCTCAAACAAATCGAAAACAGATTTTGGTTTGCAAGCTATTCTGGTGTATAAATTTAATTGTCACGGGTGTCAAAACTCGTACATCGGAGAGACCAAAGATCTCTGAGTGCAAGCCCAGATTAGACGTACCTCCGCGCGGTATCCATGGGAAACTATACTTCTCTTCTCTAGGCTAAAGCGTACTGAGTTGAGCCATTTGCTGTTTGAAAGGTCGGCTGTTGATGTATCGGTATTAGCCTAGCAAACCAATACTTTGAAGGCCCAGTTTCATAAAACTGAGTGTCAGACTGTAGTGAGTAGTGACCCTGCAGTCATGTGGTAGACTGCATCGCAATGATCCAAGGTTTCTAATCTTGGTGAGGGGTGTTGTGAAGGCGCTTCGCCGGTGGAGCTTAGGCATGTAAATCCCTACATAGGGATTTCGAAACCATAAGCGTCTTAGAACCTCCTAAAAAGCCTCAGGCTCAATACCTTTATAGGGGATGAGAATATCACATCGGAGAGACACATCGTCATCTCAACACCCGGATTAGCGAGCACTCGCAAATAAGTCGATCGAGTAAAGTTCTTGATCATTGGTTATGTTGTAAGGATAGAACCTCATCCATTTCAAAAGATGAGTTTTCTGTTCTACAAAAGGAATTTGATTCACATTACGAACGACAGTTTTGTGAATCTCTACTAATAAGACACTACAACCCATCAATTAACATTCAGATTGGGCAGAATAAGGTTATTTCAATACTTAAAATATTTAATTAATATATATATATATATATATATATATATATATATATCCATGGAATTTAGAAACCTATTTTTGAAGGCCTTTTACTCAATTAATTTTCTCCAATCTTTGCACATTTACCCATTTTCGATGACAAAAATGATTATGTGAAAATTTGATCACAAAACTTTCAAAGGCCCCAAAATGGGAAAAAACGGAAAATTCGGAGTTCCTGAACAATATTAATTGAAAAAGATCTACTTATAAATTATAAGTGGTTTATATTAAATTTTTATTGTTTTAATAAAATTTTTTTTAATGTTAAATTTTTAAAATTTTAGATATTTTGTTGGAAAAGTAAAGTTCTGTTTACATAAAGAATGGATATAAAAAATTTTTATTTTTAGATTTAGTAGTTTTATTAAAACTAGCACCTAGTTATTTTACAGACACTCAAGAAGGAAATTTACTTTTAACTTGACTCTAAAAAATTGATAAGAAATGCACAATAATGTTGAGGTCCGGCGACTATGGTGACAAGATAATATGCTCAAATTCATTGGAATGTTTTTCATATCATTCTACAACAATTCAAGCAGTATAGATTGTTCCATTATTGTCTTGAAAGATGACATTCCCACCATAAACAATTCTCTAAAAAGAGAATGAACATCGTCGCTCAAAGTTCCTACATAGTCTCGGTTGTTCATTTTTCCATCAAAGGAAATCATTAGCTCAGCGGATTTCCAAGAAAGTGCATTCCAGATATTCATAGAACTACTCCACATTTAATGTTTATGAGCACGCAGTCTAGATAAAATGCTTCTTTAGGGTATTTACAAACGTACCTTCCACTGGAGGTCGAAAATCTGATAAATTGTGATTCGTCAGAGAAAATATCATTTTCCATTGCTCGAGAGACTTATTCTGGAGGTTTCTTCATCACTTTAAAAGCTTTGAAACATTTATCTTTTAGAGCAGATGTTCTCTAATTGCAGCTTTTCCATACAATCGAAATTTATGCAATTCCAGACAAACAGTGGTTTTTGAAATTGGTTTCTGTTGGTTATCATTGTGCTCTGCAATGATTTTAGAAGCCGTGATCTTTTCATCCTCTCTAAAAATTGGAGTTAGAATCCGGCGATCTCTCTCAAACAACTTCAACTTTCGGCCAGGCTTGTACTTTGTTGACGACATTTTTCCTTCTCTTTAAAAAGCAGTAATTATTTTTGAGATTTAGGTCTTGAAACGCCAATCATTCGGTCACCAAATGTAGAACTATAACTAATAAATACTATGTAACGTACTTTAATACATAAATGATTTTTTAGAATAAAATTAATGCTATATTTAATTGTACTAACTGAAAAATTAATTTAATTGTACTAAAAAATATATTTATGACTATGGGACTTTATGTCGTATTTATGTTGTCATTTCTGCATTTACCCTGTTTAGTAGTCACTGATAGAATGATGTTTCATTATTGAAATTTTACTGTATAATTTTGCCAAAGTTGTAAATCGCTAAATTAATATTAAATTTAACTTGTTTTTACTTAAAAATTTAAAAATATTTTCAAAGCTTTTCTAGTCACATCTACGAAGAATCTAAGACTTAGTGTCATGAAACGGATAGAAGCCACATTTATCCATTTCTTTCGAATTATTTTTTTAAAGTATTTCAGAATTTTGCTTTCTTTACTGAGTAACAGCGGTACAGAAATATAAATTTGATTAACCCTTTCCAGCCCAAATTATTATATTGGAGCATTGAATATCCGTTACAATGTTGATTTAAATTGCTAAGAAACAAGTGAGAATCGCGCTTTTTTGCATTCTAATATATGTTAGACTTCATATATAGACTTTATATATGTTTAGACATTCATCTATTAGACTTTTTAGAAACTATTACTAAGTGTAAAATTTAAAGTAGGTAAAAGAGATAACTGTAATTTAATTTTTCAAATATTTTGCCATATGGCAACAATGGGCTGGAAAGGGTCAACTCTTAATTTTTAAGAATTGGAGGATAACATAATCTGTTTTTATACAGAATACGTTTTTGTAAAAAAATTATTTGGGAAATTATTTATGGAAAATCAACATAATCATGACATAAATTTTCATGAATTTTCCGATACAGATTAATCTTTACCTCATATTTTCCAGTGGTGTTAATATTTTATTGACCTACGCGTTTTTGTTTTGTTCATGGAGTCATATTTTGTGACCAACTTCCAACAGTTGATATTGTAATATGGTCACCTTAAAGAAATAGTTGAGTGCAGGGTTTTTTGAAGCCATTTCGGGTGTACAATGTACACCCAGCTTTTGTAGATGTACACCGAAAAATTTGGATAATTAAATTAAATTAAAAAATCGAATTAAATTAAAATACACGAAATATAGTGTTAAGATTTAAATAACATGCAAGAGTTCAGAAAGAAGTGTCACATTAAGATTTCCAGTCACTTTTTGTGGAATATTTGGACATCTTTTTTCGTGATTCAATGAGGGGTTAGTTTTAAGTTTCGCCAAAATAGTTTATTATTTTTTTAATTTGAAAATTTAAAAGAAATAAATTAACAATTACAATGTAGAGTAAAAAGATGATAAAATAAATACTTATTTAAATATGTTTACAGTAATAACAATTAACATATTTTAATAAAAGTTATAGAATAAGCTAAATAAATTTTAATTAACGGATTAATATTTTCAGAAATAATTTTTTAATAAAATGGTTATTGTAAATTTAAATTAATTAGTTTTATGATTAAGTTTCGTAAGAATGTAAATTTGGTTACATTAAAAATTTGTAAATTTTTTTGTAAAAAAATGTAAATTATTTAAGGTAAACTTTTTGTAAAAAAATATAAGATTATTTAAGGTTTAAATGTTGTAAAATTTTTGTAAAAAATATAAGATTATTTAAGATTTAAATATTGTAAAATTTTTGTAAAAAAATGTAAGATTATTTAAGATTTAAATTTTTGTATATTTTCAAAATTTAATCGAAAGAATTTAATGAACTAATTTTGGGCGAAATAATTGAAGTAACAAGAAATTTGTTTAAGTATATGAATTGTGAATATTAATAAATTTTTGTGGTGTTAAATTAGAACTTTAGAATGTGATAATAATGAAAGTGGCATAAACGCTACTTACAGCTCTAATGAAACCGTCTCTACGTTCACTGCCACAAACTGACTTTACTGCATCTGAAACAAATTTCACATTTCTCTCCACCGCCTTTGTGTGACATGGATAATTTTGAAGATATGGTACACTGACGGTTTCAGCGATTTTTTCAAGATAATTTTCTGTGAGATTGCAAGTAATGAGCGGTTCCAGTCGTGAAAAATTTAGCCAGTCTATCAACTCATAGTAGTTCTTTGCTTCGAAATTAAGTTTTGATATAGTGAATGTTCTAATATCACCACTAGCAAAATTTGTAGAGAAGCAAGTACCACTTTCGCGTGCTACTTTAATTTTTCTTACTGCCAGACCTCGGATATGCTTTCTTTCATCAACTATCATATTCAATAAAACGTTTTCTGAAATAACCATTTGCTTGAATACATTGTAAACTACGTATGTCACAACGGATGGTAAAAACGCGACAAATGAATGGCCTTTCATGAATGTGTCTGGTCCGCCGGACCCTCAGGTTAATGTTTTTTTTGAGTTAATGTTTTAACTCAAACAAGCGTTATTCTATCCAAAAGATGTATTGTATTCTGTGAGTGCAAAAAGAGTAATAGAGTGAACAAAGTCAAAAGAGTTTTAAACTTCGAACTGGATTCGGATAGCCACAAAGTCGGAGGCTCTAAAAAGCAACTGAAGACAGAGCGTGTTGCTCGCGACATGAAAAAATGACTTGTTGAAATATAGTGTGCTTAACTTCGAGAGGGATCCTTGACAAAAATGAGGAATTCAAACACCTGCTTAAATGTATAATTCTGGAAATCACTATAATAGTTCCCTATTAGGAATTCTATCAAGCTTGGTTTTTCTACGAGCCATATTTGTACAACTGTTATGGAAAGCTTATAACTATGCAACATCCTTCTCAAAAGTTTTCCAGCATTCGCTTCAATAATAGACTATGGAAAATGCTTGATTCGATCAGTTTATTTTTCAATTGTGTTGAATTGTGGGTTGCAAATCTTTAAGCTTCCGCATTGCACAGTGTATCAGTTGCCTAATATCTCGACTTAAACTATCACTAGTGGTCAATATACCGCCAAGAATACATAATTCATTCACCAATCTATTGACTTGCATTTCGGCATCACTTTTATCAATAATTATTCGCATCAGATCTTGAACCGTTTCCCTTGAAAACTGTTAGTACTTTTGCGCTTCTACATTCGGCCAGGAACTGGCTATGATCTCCGTTCAGTCATGACGATTAGTTATCTTTAACGATAGAAAGAATCGAATGTTTTTTTATTTGTGAGAATGAATACTAAACGATTTTTATCACTTGTAAAAGGTAAATAATAAAATATAGAATTGTATGCTTTCATTTTGTTTAAAATTTAATGTATTTTATTTGTTTTTTTCAAAACATTTGTAATCTCATTTTTTAAAAATATATATTTTATCAAAATGTTTTTAAAATAATTTTCTTTTATTCAGTCAAACGAATACAGAATCCACCAAATCACAGTCCTTAGTAAATGGATTAGATGAATCGAATTCGGGAAATTCTAATTCGTTTGATTAATGTCATTTGATTATTATACTCATTTCATACTCACATTCCGCTACCCTCTGGTTACTTTATGCTGGCTATTGCTACGCATCAAGTTATAAAATTACCTTAACTTTTTTTCAAATTTTTTCTATTATTAATATTAATAAACGTGTCTGATTTTTCAAATTAATATTTCGATTCGAGAATGTCAATGAAACAGATCCGGGTGCCTTAGAATTACCGGTAGTCAATAATAATGCACTAAATTTAAATTTTAGCTGTAGATTTATTAAGCTAGAAATCTGTTATTTTTGTAGATGATCATCAACAAATGTCTTTTGATAAATTATTTGTATTTCTTACTCTTGTTTTCTCTCGTTTAAAACATCTTTGAATTACTCAGATTTTATGTATTGATTATTCACTAAAATTGTTTTCTTAAGATTTCAATTTGTCATCTTTATACATATATATAAATACGATTATAATGATTTTCTGAAAAAAAAATCAAAAGAAATCGATTTGTTCTTTGAACTTTTCTATAAATTGTATTTGTTTGTAGTTTTATGGTATTTTTGGAAAAAGATTCCTGAATTTCCACGAGATTTTCATCAATTTTTGAAGCATCATATTTTCAAAACGATGCCAAATTTAATTGAACCATATCGACATTAAAAAGTATTTCCATAGTTCAATTTCTATTGCGACATTAATATAAGTATTTTTTATTTTGTAATAGTTTAACTGTATTAGTTTTAAAAAGGATATGAGAATTGTGAAGTGGTCGTATTTCTTAAAGTGATGAAAAGGGACTTCTGGATTTGATTGTAATTATTCACAATTGCAAACACCGACAACCTTTGCGAAGGGTTCAACTTAAATAATGATTACTTATTTTTGATTTAGAGTGTTTGTTCTTCATTCTTTGTCTTTTTCTTTAACGAAGCTTTCGCTTGACTAGATTAGTGTGAATGTGGTTCCATTAATCTTCTTTATTCTTAATATTTTTTATATTTCTTCGGTGTGTACAAAGTGATATTCCATTTGTAGCCATTCTTGAGTTCCCAAGTCTTATAGACTCCATTGAAACATGTTTTAAATAATAACAACCTATTCATGTGTTAAATAGAAAATGGTATTCCAAATATTTAATTTAGAATAAATTGGATGTCGTCTATAAAAAACAGTTTTTTTATTATTTCATTATTCCACATTCAATTCTGTACATTTATAAAATAAATCAAACGTATTTGATTTTTTTTCTTTCGATGGTCATAATATATTTGAAAATATTGTAAATATTTTCTATTTTTTTAATTGGATGTCTGATGTTATTACATAACAAAATTAATGTTATCTTTATTTGGCTATAGAAGCAAAGATTAATTATTATGATTATTAAAACATGTACTACCAATCCTTTTCTCATGCTCTTATTTATTTTTTTCTAAGGGATTTTCTATTAAATGATGGTAGTTCAATTAACAATTATATCGACTATTGAATAAGAATTATGTATTTTTGGTCTTAGTTTTACAAATATATAATACTAAGGAATTTAACATATTTTTTTCTGAAGATCATTATTCCTGGTCAGAAGAGTTTTTTTAAATTTCGTTTCACTTTTATGATATTTTTTATTTGTTACACATTTACGCTTGAATCGTTTCGAACCAGATATTTCTGACATAAATTTTGTTTTTTGAATAAAAATTACACAAGGCTTTTTTTGAGATTACAGTGTCATACAGTTAGACCTCTCGTATCCATCCCTTTCCTAACGGTCACCCTCTCATTCCGTCGCGATTTTCATTTGACGGAGCTTCAAATCGCCATTGAAAACGACCTCTGACGTATTCGAGAGGTCTGACTGTATTCGTTACAACATTTTTCAATAGACTATTTAACAGTCTGCAAACATCTGAAACTATTAAATATTCAGTTTTTAAACTCATTCCCCTTCCATTTAAATAATATACGCCTTAACATGATCTCAAAACTAGACTTCTTCATTTCACAAAAATCGTTTCTTATTTATTGTTCTAATTATTTTCAAACTTTTTTCCAAGAAATATTTCAAAGTTACATGTCACTGATAATTAGAAATTCTTTTAATATTATTTAACAAAACGATGATGTCACTAGTTTTTATTGTAAACATGAACTAAACTTTACAATCACTCTGAATCAGGTTTTCTAATAAACATTATCTCAATACAAAACTTAAAGACAAAATATAGAATTATGTAATTTGAAATAAATCCTCTGATGACTCATAAGATTATTGAGATTAATTATAATTCAACAAAATATTATCATTTAAAATAATTAATAAAAAGATGTAAATTACAGGATTTTAAATAAATACGAAGTTCTTGACTTATATGTTTTTCACATAGGATAATAAAGTTTAAACAAGTACACATCTACACACACAGTTGGCTCCGTTTGAAACAAATTAATTGGGACTTGATGTTTCATCCATTACCACTGACTTCTCGTATTTCCGAAGTATAATGCACCAATCAATATTGATGAAAGTGTCCGTTATTTTTATTATTATATGGATACGAAATTTATGTTTGTAAAAGCGATTGTATATATAAAGATTTTTATTAAATGAGATTACCATTTTCTAATATGCTATGTAAATTCCCCATTGATTAATATGGGCCTATCAGAGTATTAATGTTGCGCAAATGGTTGATCAACGATATTAATGTTTGTAAGTTATATAGGGTGTCCCAACAAGAGCTCCAAATTTAAATATAAAACAAAACACGTATTTTTGCAATTAAGCGTAAATTTTTATTTCAAAATAAAGAAAAAGTAGTAACTAATAAACATGAAGTAAACCTATGGAACAGCGTTTTTCTTTTTTTGAAATGTTGGATAACGTTTTCGCATAAATGTTGCTGTTTTTCACCAATAATGCTTCGCATTAGCTAATTGAGACATTTAAATTTTTCAAGTTTCTTCACATACACTTTTTCCTTCAGATAGCCCCAAAGAAAAAGTCTGTCTAGGTTAGATTTGTGAATAATTATTAATTTGTATAAATATTCAAAAAAGATTGTAAATATTAAATATATTCTATTTGTTGAAATTATGAGTTCGGATTTAAATCTGGAGATTTAACTGGTAACACTACTAATATGTTATTGATTGATTGTTTGAATCTAATTAAATTAATTTAATGAGATTAATTTTTAAATATTAATTAATTAAAAGTTGTAGTGGAAAAGACCAAAACCGACTTTGTACTTGATGATGAGTCGTATTTTACACTCACCGGAGCAATGACATCGGGTCATTATGTGGACTGGACAGGAAACCGTGTCTCCACGATATTTTAGGAAGAGAGGTGGACAGAAAACGGTAGTAATCGCCTTTCATTTTTAAGAAGAACACTTTAGCTTCACCGCCATTTGAAGCCACCAACAAGAACTTATCGAGTAAGGCTATCATATCAGCGCAGACTTCTTTCAATTCTCTTTCAATTTGACTTCGGTAGGTTTTAATCAATGGAAGTCGAGAAGGATCTTTTTGTTCGATGCTACTCATTATCCTCCACGATGCTCTCCGACTTCCGATTACGTTTTTGTATGCTACGGATAATAAGTTACGCTCTTCCATGTTCAATTCGTCGGTCATTTTAGCGATATCTTTCATCGCATCAACCATTTTATCATATCTTTCAGTTTGTTCAGCTAATTTAGCTCTATAAACTTTCGTTTCTTTTTCGATTAATTTAAATTTGATTTTAAGTTCATTTTCATTGAATTTAAAAATCGACATTGAAAAAATTGTCAATTGTGAAAAAACTTTATTTGAAATTGCCATTGATTCACCGCTTTTAAAAATCGTTTTTAATAATTGTGATTGTAATTCACAATTAAAATTCAACACACATACACAACACATTCAACCAATCAACTCATTATCACGCACACAAACACGCAATCACATTCACAAAAAAAAGAGACATACCAACATTGGCAGAGAAAAGCCACTGACACAATAACAATGAGGCTCACCACTCAATTATACACCAAAAAAAATCAATATTTGTGACTTGTTTCAAGGCAATTATGCAATGGCAAACAAAACCACTGCCAATGCACAAAGCTCGCCCTGTTTTCGAATGTGACTGACTGATATTTAATGATATTTAATTATTTATTTAAATTATTTATTTTATTTATTAATTTTTATTTAATTTAATTTATTATTTTTATTTAATCATTGTAATTTAATTTAATTAATTTATTTAATTATTCCAATTTACTAATTTAATTATTTAATCATATATTTATTTTATACACTGAAACTGGCAAAATAAATGTTCGGTCAAAATTGGCAATTCTCAGCTCCATGGACCAAAAGAAGTTCGGTGATGTACCTGATAATATTCGCCTTAAATTTTGAGAGAAATACACAGTAAAAGTTTTGGTTTGGGCAACTGCTTCCAGACGAGGCATTTCAAACCTGTACATCAGGAAATGGAAATCTGTAGCTTCTAATTTGGATATTTATATCTCCAAATATTTATATATTAACGAATATATATTAACGGATATTTATATATTAACGAAGCGTTTGCTTCCTTATCTGAATGAGAAATACCCAGTGCTGTAGTCGTAAAATTAGCATAGGGTATACGGTATACGGTATACGCTTGAGAATATAAATTTTTGGTAAAAATAAACAAGGTTATTTTTAATTATATTTTTATTTGAAAAAAAGACGTAAAATATTATTACATACAACTTTTACATAAAAATGT
>MQRK01243534.1:16219-31519 GCA_001938485.1 Girardia tigrina
TAAGTGTATTTAAGCAGAAAGAGTAAAACTATACTTCTAATATTCTAAAAATTACAAAAACATATAGTGTCAATTTTCGAATTTCACTTGTTTCTACTGTCCGTCAACGTGTTAAATTAAATAATTTGTTTTAATATCGTGGTTTTGGCAATTATTTTAAAATTTATTGATTGACAAGATTCAGAAGAAAATTACTGAATTATTTGTGTTAATTAAATCTTTTGGAAATTATATTCCGTCTTCTCCTAACAATAAGTAATTTAAAATTCCATGTAAAGATTTTGTGGACGAGAATTAAGTTGAAATTCGTCGATCCGTACGTTTTGATTGCAGAGCCTTTTGTTGCGAAGTTTTGTGTTAGTATGACTGTTTGAAATTATATTGTAGTGTAACGGTAGAAGAGAACCTGTATCAACTAAGAAACTAAAACTACTGTTTTGTGGTTGCACCGTGATTATACTGTATATATCACCTACTTTTAATGCGAATCTAGGTGGTTGTTTTTGTTTAAATTGCTATTTGGGTAATTGCATGGTATAATACAATGAAAATAGGAATGATAATAGATAGTAAAATACAATGATAATAGGAATAAGTGTTCTTCTCTCTAAAATTGAGTGGCTTTGTGTTTCTTGTTTTGAATTTATTGGATTTTCTAAAGTATTCAGGAGAATTTTTATCTTTGTTTTTAGAAATCTAATTAACAAAACATAATTTCAAAATTAACAAAAAATCTACATTAATCAAATTTTTACATTTCTGTTTATTTTTTTAACAAATAAAACTTAACTATTAATTATAAAGAAAGATTAAAAATAAAATGATAAGTGAACCGAAAGCAAAAGAACAACAGTAATAAAAAATTATAGATAAAAATTAAGAAAAAAATGTCGGACAAAAAAATTGTTAATATGAACTATTTTAAATGCGAAAAGCAATTTTTTAAAAATAAAAAACTCTTGTGTCGTCAATCATTTTTACTCGTTCCTTTTTATATGGAAAATATTGTATCGACACAAAGTCAGTCCCACATGGAAGTCCGCACTATAAACCGCCGGTCAGATGTGTCGTTATTGCTGGATCGTGGTCCAGAGTCGTGTAGAGGGCTATTTGATGGTCCAAAGAATTTCTTCCGAAAGCCATCGAAAGCCGGTAAGTTGTGTGAAATAACGACCTGCCTTGCCTCCATTACATTACAGGGTTCGTTCTTCATGACCGAAGTGGAAGGTGCTCTATCACAGTCTACGACCGACAATTATAGAACAATATCAGATTGTTTCTGTTTTTTTTTGTTGATGGTATTGACGATATTCAGTTCATTTGTATAGATTTGATCTGCTAAAATGCTTTTTTCTTCTATGTTTAGGTTTTTTTTGCTTAATAAGATGCTTTTGATGTTTGATGGTAAAATCCTCCGAAAGAAAAAAATTATCAAGCTCGTGTTTGGATCGCCGTTTATATCATTTAATTTATTTTAGAGTTCATCCAAATATTCTGATGGTTGTGTCTCCAAGGCTAACCTCTTTGTAGCATTCTTCAAGATGTAAGGGAAGTGTAATGTGTAAAAATATAATGTAAAATGTTTGGATCTTGTTAAAAATATGCCCCCAGGGGCATATTTTTTAGTTGAGTAATTTTAGGGGCGTAATTTTTAGTTGTGTAATTATATCTCATTATAAATACATCTTATTTATTTAAATGTTCATAAATATTTTTTGGATCATGTCACCTAGTACGTATGAAACAATCATAACAAGACTAATGAATGCTGATTTACAAGACACGATAGCATTTTTTAAAACAAAGTGGATTTTGTAATCATCAATGAAGTGTAGCAGTTGCGGCGAGGAATTGACCTGGACAGCTAAAGAAAGTGTTATAGACCAATATGTCTGGAAATGCCAAAATAAGAGATAATATAATCTGTCAAATCGATGAGTCTTTTTTGCCACAAACAAAAATATCATCGTGACAGAGTTGCTAACCATCAGATATGGGTAATTGGTATCGTATATACATCTTTTACTCCGGCTAGAGGCATAAATCGAGTGGTTCCAAACAGATCTGCGGCTATTTTGAGACCCATTATCTGTGAAGTATTTTGCCGGGTACAACTATTCACAGTGATAGCATATTCTAATTTAAATGCTCTAGGATATGATCATGGTACAGTTAAACATTCGATTAATTTTGTAGATCCTAGAACTGGGATTCACACACAAAATGTTGAATCTTATTGGAATAAAAACAAAACAAATTGCAAGAAAATGAAAGGAGTCAAAAAATAATTTTTGCAGGATTATCTTAATGAGTTTATGTGGCGAGACAACATTTCTGGAGATTCTTTTGAAAAATTGATGAATTTATTGAAAAATTACTATAATGATGAATAAATTTCATAATTTTGTATTGTGTTTTTATTGTATTTATTACACGGGGGTATATTTTTAGTTGTGTAATTTTAGGATCATACTTTTAACATGATCCAAATGTTTTATTTATTCTTTCATGTGTTGTTTTTATTGTTATTTTTACTTTTAATAAAAAATAATAATTATTGTAATTTTTGTCAGTTATATAATACGATATTATATAAATATCATATATTATTACTATAATGATAAATAAATAAATGGATATATTGATTATATAAAATAATATATTTATTAAAAATAAAATAATGAGAACGTGTAAAGTACGCGTTCTATGTGACGTAGCTTGTTTTGTTATCAGCGTAACTATTGTTAGCCACGCATCCTTACATTTTATTTTCTTATTATTGTAGCTACACGTTTTTCCTTTGTTAGATTTTTGGAGGTGCACGTTTTCTAGTGACGCATTTCTAAATAAACGCACTGCCATAAAAATACAGGGATGTAATTAATTAATGTAAGTACTTATAGGTAAGCACCCATTACAAGTTATTTTTTTAATATAAATAATTATAGCTATTTTATCTCCGTGCGGGTTTTAAGAGAAGAATTTAATAGTCGCCGTAGAATATTATAGAAGATAAAATTGATTCTCATCCAGCCGATCAGTTTTTATCTATCGAATTTCATATGCCGATTAAATTAACTATCATTGTGCTTATTGTGATTCCTTGACGACAGTGGCTTGGAGAAAGAATAATAATTGAATTTGGAAAAGAATTTTTCTTGGATTCATCGGTAAGCATAGTCGAATCTTTTTACTATATTAAAATCAATTAAAATAATTATTTTAAAATAACCATAGTATAACTTAAAATAACCATCTTTAGTATACTAAAATAATAATTTTTATTTATACTTCTTTTAAATAATTGAGACTGTTGTTTCTGTCCCATAATATCTGACAAGACACAAGTGGATATTGTTCTTATATTTTTGCTTAACACTTAACTGTAATTGTGTATATTGTTAGAAATAATTTAATAAAAATTTTGTAACAGTCTTCGTTGACGATTTGATTTAATATAATTTTTAATTGATTCGAAATTTTGAGCGAAGGTTTTATTTTACAAAATCTTCTTTGTTAGCACAAAATCGGGTTGAATAAATGTACAAAAAGGTTTGAAACCACTGTGCTAGTGGTTTGGTAGCTTTAGAAAATTTTGATAATTTATCACTGATTTTATTGAGTATAGTCGGTGGTAGTTCATTTTTATTATATGTTTACAGATGTCTTTATCTTCATTAATATTATATAAATTTGAAAAGATTGATGCAAGTTTCGAACCATTGGTTTATATATTGTTTGTTGTTTATTGGGAAATATGGTATTTTGAAATGAATTTTTCCAGGGTTTGTTAGTGTGTTGTTTTGGATTGATTAAATTTTGTGTTTTTTCAGATTCGTTTTTGTTTTTATTTCGATTCGCCATGATCGTTACTATCTTTGTTTATGAATTTTGAGTTGTTTTTTTTATATTATGAATAAAATATGTAAAAAGGTGAGTTCAAATTTTTGCCTTCTGATACCAATTTCTCAAATAACTTGACAAATCAAATCAAATCAAATGATGTATCAACTTAATTCAACAATGAATAAGCAAATAATATAAAAAATATAGTTATATAAAATAATATATTGCAACAATAAAAGAACCGATTAAACAGAAAGATATGCACCAGTTCACGTTTTTTAAAAAAAATAACAGGAGATCAATTGGGCAAATAATCAAATAATACAATTACGTTACTTTGTATGTGTAACTGCAAAAAACAACTGTTCACAACGATTGAGATAAACTGTCAAAATTACTTAGATGGAATGAATAGATTCGTATACGCAATTTTTCGTTTAGGGACCAGCAAACAATTTCTTTAATTGGAATTGAGAAAAATTGATTTAGACAATTAATAATTTCCTCGTATATGGTTTGTTTGTAAAAATTAGTAGATAATTCCTTTTTTGGATTGGTAACAATCAAAGTAAGCAGTTTCCAATAATAACAATCTTTGACCCAAAAACAAGCAAAGTAAACGTTGAGATAATAACATTTTGTACAAAATTTTAAAAAAGCCGTAAAAATATCTTGATAAGTTAATTAATTTTGTATTAATTTTGATACTCTTGATTACTTTTAAAATTTTAATTTTTAAAATTTTATATTGCTACCAAGCAATATTTTATCTTAAATATTAATAAGATATATTAATATAATAGTTATAAATAATACGTATATATATAATATACATAAACATTATGTAATATAAATAATAACTTAAGTAAATAAATGAAATAAAGTTAATTTATTATATAGTGGATATAAATATACTTTAACGTAATGTAAATAAGTTATAATAATACACAAAAAAATAATGACAAAACACACGAGTCAATGAAAAAAATAATGGTTCAAGTAGGACATCATGCACAATTAATATAAGTTGAGATGTACAAATCCGTTGTTTACATCCCTCATCTAATCAAACTTACAGTGTCACACTATCACCATCATATAAATAGATTAATCAAATTATATTTATACAGAAAGGATCAATAATTTAGAAGAATAATCTGAAAGAAATTAAACGAAAATTAACCATAAATGTGTTTTTTTTCTCGCTTTGGCATTATTATCACTTTCAAATGTTCAATTAATATTAATTAAAAGATTTATTTTCTTGGACAAGATTAAAGAATTTACGAATTGTTTATTTAAATGTTTTTGACGTAAGACTTTTGAGTAAAATGATTGAAAAGTTTTGGTTATCATCCTTTTACTTTTTTATTTTATTTTATTGTTGAGATTAATAGAAAAAAAGAATAAATACGTCTGAAAAAAATTAGAAAAGTTTCCAAAATTACATTAAAAAAATTATATTTGATTAAGATACAACGTAGTGGTTACTTTTTTTTACATTGAATATTCAAGGCCATTGTGATTGGCTGATTTGAATGTTTTCGTGTTGTTGGCCCGTTTTTTAAAAATTGTTATCGAATAAATTTTTTATTAATTTTTGTTTGTTCAAATAAATATTATAAAAAACGTAAGAAAATAATTTGTATTGATTAAAAATAAATAATTACGTCACTGATTTCTTATTTTGATTTTGTTGCATGTGGCGAATTCGGACTAAAAAGAATAGAGAATTTTGATCTTTTGAGTGATCCGTTGCAGGGTCAGATTTGACATCGAAAAAATTTATTTGAGTACCCAATGATTCCAGCGCTTCTTTGGTGGCGCAAATTGTGAGAAAGGTTGGTGAGGACCGCTCTGTTCGGTTTGTCAAATCTGGCAGATAGAGAATCGTGACGAAAGAGTCATTGCAGAGAGGGAATTTGTTGATTAAAATGTTGATTTGGAGAAGACGGTAGATGAGCTGTGCGAGGAGACGGGTATCGCCAATGTCGAGATGTCTTACCGCATGGACGACTTCGAGAACTCTTCTGTTGATGATGGCTGCAATTAATTATTAATCAATTCAAGTGATAATCGTGATGTAAGTAATGGCCGCATGAACGAGAAACCTTCCAATTGGCTTGCAGTCGATTGATTTGAGCAATCAATCCATGTTGCTTAGTGTTAAGAAATTCATTCTCGTTTCGAATTTCCTTCATTTGAATCGTTATTTGAGTCATTTGTTATGATAAATCTTCATTCTCCATCGACAATCATTATCGATTTTGTATTCATGTAACTTCTGTTGAATTTCTTCTAAATCTATCTGCCATTTCGTCAAGTCCTCTATCGATTCAAACGTACTAACTTCACATCTTGGTATTGGAATCATTTTCGATACTTTATTTACACACTCCTCCAATTTCTCATCGATTTGAAAATTTTAACTGTCAACTTTAATGCTAACTGACGCAAGTCAATCGCTTGATGATGGAGACCCGAAATTGTCGGAAATTTACCTATCATCGCAACTATTAGTATTATTATTGATCAATTGAGTTTGAGTAGACTGATCGGATTTGACTAATTTTAGATTGGTATCGATTGCCGAATCAATCGATTTCGGATTGCGATTTTTATTTAAATCGATGTTATCAATTAATTTATTTAACGAATCAATTTTATTAAGTTGTCGGTTCGGATGAGCACTATAAGACATTTAAAAAATTATCAGAAAACAGAAAACAAATAGAAATGTGTGATAATTTTAAAATTTTAATATCGACAATTAATAAAACTGAATTGGATTTTGTGTTAATATTGGATAAACTGTTGGAAAAGTGCGAGTTCTTCGATAATGCATTCTGCAATTTCGTATAAATATCGCAAAATAATCACGCTTCAATCGATAAACGAATTCGAGACATATTTAGGAGATTTGAAAAATATTTTCATCTGCTTTGGAGATATTTTGCAAATGATAAAGTCGAGTTTCGATTTTATTTATAATTTCAAAGTTGATAATGTCGATTTAATCGAGATTAAGATAACCTTATTGATCGAATTATCTGACAAAGTTTAGCGGGATTCCAGTTGGCAATTCGGATGAGCAATATAAGACATTTAAAAACATATCAGAAAACAAATAGAAATATGTGATAATTTTAAAATTGAAAATTTGAATTTATGAAATTTATGTCGAGTAAAACAAAGAAATTGAAATTTATTTTAAATGAGTGGGCCTTGATTTTTTACTTTATTTTACAACACATGTACTAAAACGATCACGAAATATTTGGTTTTTTGAAAACTGTTTTTGTAAAATGTAATATTCCATTGACCTACTTATTGATCAAGGAAGAGGCAACTTGGAAGAACCGACAGAAGACAATCATCAAAACAACCAATCCAATTCTCAGTTGTCGGATGCAAATGTTGGTATGCTGAGGAACCAGAATGAAGAGGCCACTGAAGAAACACACAGAGACTACCGATTACCTGACATGAAGTCGAAAGGAAGCCTTTAGTGTTCCTTTCACGGTTGTTACACATCCACTAGGACTTGGTGCCATGTAGTTTGGGTGGACCCTGTTGTGAACGCGAAAATCGATTTCACAATTTATATTAAAAATACAAGTGGAAACTATTAAAAAGTTAGAGAAATTTTTAATCGGATTTTACTGCGGTCTGTCTGTCGAAAGTGTAATTACTAAAAAATTACAAAAAGCAAATATTGATATTCAAATTTAATGCTTTAAAAAATTGTAAATATGTTAAATTAAGAATATTTAAATTAAAAAATAAACTGTGTTATGCTTAAAAAACGGACTAATATGGATGTGTATGATTTTCTTATGCGTAAAGAATCGAATGAAATTGTTTTCAAGCGAGTTGAATGTATGAACCGCGGTATACACATGACCCGGTGTATTATGAACGGATCAACCGCTGTGGTTGTCCCATTTTATTCGTTCCGTAGGCAAGATGGCCGCCTGTTTTCATTTTCAAGTAGGACATCATGCACAATTAATATAAGTTGAGATGTACAAATCCGTTGTTTACATCCCTCAAATAGAGTGAAAAATTCAAATTTCTCTAAGAAAACTCAAAATTCGTTTTTTTCCTCAATAATAATTTCCCTTTTTATCAATGATAGAAGGGAAAAAAAGTGTTTTCCTTATTATTTTTAATCAATTTGAGTTAATTCCTGAACAGGATATGATCAACACTGAGTGTATTGAGAGCTCTAATATCGCCTCCGCTTTATCATGGTATTGTCGGTACGGTTCGCCCTCTCCCACTGGCAAGACAGTGACTCGGTTGAAGATCAGTCGAACCGCCGATAATTCCTCCTTCCAGGGATCTCCACGGTTTGCTCCGAGGAAGATCTTTGCATCAGCGTCATTTTTGTCAGACAGCAACGCGACGGAGAAACTTTATTAAAGGGTCCAGTGGCATCAACTGTTGCTAGTCGGCCGAATGACACCGCGCCAATTGGTGTTAACATGTCAATTGATCCAGTGTTGATAGTGTAGGTATTCAATACGAATATGGACTTTGTTACAGACCCTCTAAAGAGTCTTAGGCTCAATACCACTCGATAGAGATGGGAAATTAACAAAGAAATTTCTATGAAATTTATCATTAACAACAAATGAATTTATAATGTCTAAAATTTTTCAAAGGAATAATATTCGATCTTAAAAATAGTATAGAATTTAATAAGACAATCAATATACAACTGGCTTTGAAAGAGGAACAAATAAATAAATAATAGCGGTATTTTAAGATACAAATATTTATTTATGATAGCTTTCTACATTATAAAATTTTAATCTATCGATCGATACAATTATATAACAAGAAACATACCTGAAAATAAATATCGACCTCTATGATCTATTGATAAAAATCAACACAATCGATCAATATTGATTGATCCATTCGGAGAGAGAGTGAGAGTTGCAATTGAGCCACTTACATCAGCGAAACAGACAATATTGTCGTTGAATTGGGTTAGAGAATTAAATTTGGCACAATTGGTGACGGACGCAATCAAATGTAGGAAAATATAATACGACAAAGTACAGCACCTTGGTCATCACCAATTGTACCAGTCAAAAAGAAAGATGGTGAAATTAGAATGTGCATCGATTATCGTGCACTCAATTCAGTAACAAAAAGGGATACCTATCCATTACCAAGGCCGCAGGAAATGTTTGACAAGTTAGCAGGATGCAAATATTTTACGAAATTGGACGCAAATACAGGATTCTATCAGATCAAAATCAGAGACCAGGACATCGAAAAAACAGCGTTCACCGATGGAGAAGGATTATATGAATTTTGTAAAATGCCGTTTGGTCTAACCAACGCTCCAGCAACCTTTCAGTGAACAATGAATGTAGCATTAATGGATACACCACATGCCATAGTATATATGGATGATATATTAATTATATCAAAAACCTGGCCAGAACATAAAAGGAATCTAAGAGATGTGTTCAGAAAGCTCAGAAATGCTGGGATAAAAATCAAGCCAACAAAATGCGTTTTTGGCGTATCGGAAGTTTTGTTTTTAGGGCATCATCTCTCAGCGAGAGGAGTTATGCCAGACCCAGAGAAAGTTAGTCAAGTAAAAGATTTTCCAGTTCCAAAAACAATTAGACAAGTACAAAGTTTCTTGGGATTAGCTGGTTACTATAGAACATTTCAGAAAGGTTTTTCAAAAATTGCAATCCCATTAACTAATTTAACAAAAATACCAAAAGATATACCTAAAAAGGATATCAATAAATATTTTAAATGGACTGATGAATGTCAAAAAGCATTCGAAAAATCCACTAGGACTTGGTGCCATGTAGTTTGGGTGGACCCTGTTGTGAACGCGAAAATCGATTTCACAATTTATATTAAAAATACAAGTGGAAACTATTAAAAAGTTAGAGAAATTTTTAATCGGATTTTACTGCGGTCTGTCTGTCGAAAGTGTAATTACTAAAAAATTACAAAAAGCAAATATTGATATTCAAATTTAATGCTTTAAAAAATTGTAAATATGTTAAATTAAGAATATTTAAATTAAAAAATAAACTGTGTTATGCTTAAAAAACGGACTAATATGGATGTGTATGATTTTCTTATGCGTAAAGAATCGAATGAAATTGTTTTCAAGCGAGTTGAATGTATGAACCGCGGTATACACATGACCCGGTGTATTATGAACGGATCAACCGCTGTGGTTGTCCCATTTTATTCGTTCCGTAGGCAAGATGGCCGCCTGTTTTCATTTTCAAGTAGGACATCATGCACAATTAATATAAGTTGAGATGTACAAATCCGTTGTTTACATCCCTCAAATAGAGTGAAAAATTCAAATTTCTCTAAGAAAACTCAAAATTCGTTTTTTTCCTCAATAATAATTTCCCTTTTTATCAATGATAGAAGGGAAAAAAAGTGTTTTCCTTATTATTTTTAATCAATTTGAGTTAATTCCTGAACAGGATATGATCAACACTGAGTGTATTGAGAGCTCTAATATCGCCTCCGCTTTATCATGGTATTGTCGGTACGGTTCGCCCTCTCCCACTGGCAAGACAGTGACTCGGTTGAAGATCAGTCGAACCGCCGATAATTCCTCCTTCCAGGGATCTCCACGGTTTGCTCCGAGGAAGATCTTTGCATCAGCGTCATTTTTGTCAGACAGCAACGCGACGGAGAAACTTTATTAAAGGGTCCAGTGGCATCAACTGTTGCTAGTCGGCCGAATGACACCGCGCCAATTGGTGTTAACATGTCAATTGATCCAGTGTTGATAGTGTAGGTATTCAATACGAATATGGACTTTGTTACAGACCCTCTAAAGAGTCTTAGGCTCAATACCACTCGATAGAGATGGGAAATTAACAAAGAAATTTCTATGAAATTTATCATTAACAACAAATGAATTTATAATGTCTAAAATTTTTCAAAGGAATAATATTCGATCTTAAAAATAGTATAGAATTTAATAAGACAATCAATATACAACTGGCTTTGAAAGAGGAACAAATAAATAAATAATAGCGGTATTTTAAGATACAAATATTTATTTATGATAGCTTTCTACATTATAAAATTTTAATCTATCGATCGATACAATTATATAACAAGAAACATACCTGAAAATAAATATCGACCTCTATGATCTATTGATAAAAATCAACACAATCGATCAATATTGATTGATCCATTCGGAGAGAGAGTGAGAGTTGCAATTGAGCCACTTACATCAGCGAAACAGACAATATTGTCGTTGAATTGGGTTAGAGAATTAAATTTGGCACAATTGGTGACGGACGCAATCAAATGTAGGTCGGCTTCACCCTGGTCTCCATCAGCGGTGGAATTCATTTGCCAGATTGATAACCGACAATCATTCCCACCACTCACGAGATAATCCTTTTTTACACACATTAATGAGACTCAGAGTGACATTGACTTATCAATAAATAAGAAAATAATAATCTTAAAAGTAACTACTAAAACCAGAAATTTTCTTTTTTCATTCAAAATATTGTTTTATGATTTCTGGGTCGAATTTAGATTAGGATTATTGTTACTATCATTCATAATCAATGAAATAATAAATAAGAATTACATTTTTTCCATCATATACTGGTGTTTTTAAATATAGACAAGCTTCATTAAGCGAGGTTTTCTGTATAACTTTACTGTTTTCTAATTTTATATTGCTTAATGGTACCTCATGAGTCATTATTTAAAGCAGGGTTTCCCAACTATGGTTTCTTCATTTTTCCATATATTATTTTTAATGTTAAATTTCATAATTTATCAAAAACCTAATCTTAAATAATAGTTGCTTTCCAATAAGAACTTCATACTTATATCATATGTTCCTGCAAAGAGAGTAGTCACCCTCCATTCCTCAATGCATCATACTGCAAACATCAACGAGTAACCAGAAAAAAAACCATCATCAGCGAAGCGAATATCCAAAAATGGATATGCGAGTGATTGTGCTCCACCAACGAAACGAGGTCGATGTGATCTGTATTCCTATGACATCCACCGTAAACAGAAACAAATTTATATCATGTGTGTAACAAATATCCTGTGAAGACAATCACTTGTAAAAAATTTTTGTAATTGATTTATTCTTTCTTATTATTATTTTTCAATTACGGATTAGCAAGCGTTTCCAGGCTTATTTTAAAAAAAAATTAAGGAAAATTTTTATTAGTGAAGTAAAAACGGTGAGAAGTAACAAAAAATGGTACATCGTAGATGAATGCATGGAATTCCATTTTCTAGGACCTGACAGGCCCATGATAACCTAATAAGGATTAATATTAATAATTTCAAAGTTTTCTGTAAGCATTTTTATAGTTATTATGCGTGTCGTGTTGAGAATTGACAAGTAAATTATAATTTATTATATATTAAGAATTATAAAATTAAATTTTGTTTTTTATAATTATTATATATATTGGAAATTGTGGGGTTGAATTTTGTTTTTTGTGATTATATATTAAAAATATTAAAAAAATTTGTTTGAATTGAGTGTAGCATGGCAACGTGTTATAGTTATCAATAAACATTGATTTTTGTCGACACGATTTTGAAAAATGAGCGATTTTTAAATAATCAAATGTTTGTTTCTCCGTTTCTAAATTTCGATCCGTCATTATTGGTGACAAACCCGAAGGATAAATATTTGCATTTGGACGAGACAGACGAGCGCACCCGATTCGAGAGATCGTGTTGTGAGATTGGAGGAATGATCATCACCGCTGAACGTTCTGTTTTGGATAACTTTACAAATTTTGAATCCTTACCGGAATTTGAGCGCTCAAATGCAATCGAGAATTATTTTAAAGATCTCAAAACGAACTCGATCGATAAATCTGCACCGACAAATGCGTTCAAAACCGAATATCGACCGTCGACTGGCAATCCGAAACAAAAGGAATCGATCCCGAATTTGACCAACAAGAGAACCGTTCGATTTTCCGCAGAAACTCTGCTCGACGACGACATTAATTTCGATTCATCACCGAGCCAAAGTCGACCGATGAAGGCACCGAATAGCGGCCCGTCGGTCGAGTTGTCGAAACCAAAATTCGTGAGTCGATTTGAGGCAGCGGAATTCGATGAGAATCCCATCACAGTAAACAACTTTAATACATCTAAAAGTGAATCCAATACGGTGTTGTCAAAATTCAATCAACACGATCGATTCTGAGGGATCGTCCTTATGGGCCAAAATGCTCCCTTCAGTCGGACAATTCGAAAACATGTCGTGTGAAGCATTTTTAATAAGGTTAGGTTGCCCTAAGATCAATGTTTAATCGGCAATCTCAACTACATTATTGAAAATTTTTGAATAGTGTGATCCTGTTACGGATTCAAAAAAAACAATAAAATAAAAATATTTCAGAACTTGTTGCTTTAATTTGATGTTGCTTGACGACGGTTGTTAATGTAAGATTGAGTTGAAAATAAAAAAAGATTTTCGTGACTCCTTAATTATATTGTCTTATTTTTCGATCATTTGTGATTTATTTGGGGAGAAAATCGTGGATAAAGATAATGATCAATTTTACGTCTTGGTTTATATTGTAAATTATAAGATGAGCGTAAACGAAGTCGTGTTCAAAATGCTCTCATGGCATACGATCGAGATATTGGCAACCCATTCGACTGGTTTTACAGTGATGTCAGATAGCTATAATAATTGCCCCAGTTTCAGGACATCCTTCCCCTCCTTGTTAAATTATTAAAGGATCGTAGAGTGAAGTTTTTTTCTTTTTTAAAGTTCAATATTTTAAATCCTTTTAAATAAGAACGAAATAGTAATTTAGAAATATGATTCAAGATCAGAAATAATTCATCTTAGTTATAAGGGTTCTTAATGGAAAATTTCAATTCTAAACTGGCAAATATTTAAACTGTGACAATGACTATAATGAACTTCATTCAATTTCAATGGAAGAATTTGAAAATAATAATGAAAATTTAACGCATGATTTATAAGTTAGAAATAAATTTACTTGTCAGTATTTGTATAATAGTATTGCATTTACATTGATAAGTAAAAGCTGATTTTTATTTTAAAAAACATATTTTATTTGTCAATATTAAATCTCCTAGAAAAGGTTTACTTAGGCAGTTTCCTCTCTACTGTTGATAATTGAGTGGCAGAATAGGCTTGTGTGGGTGTGAGAGAGATTGTGAAGTATTGGGGTCAACTTTATATGCAGTTGTCACAGACGATTTAAAGTTTATTATGGTTCGGCTGGCACAAATAGAGTAGAGAATGTTGCAGAACACAGTAAGACATATATAAGTCTCACGGTATGTTGCAGTACTGATTACATTCTTCTTCCACACATGTTGTCTACAAAGGCCAAGAATTTATATAATGGATGGATGAAACGTTGACCGGTTGAAACGAGGTATGGTCACACGAACAGTGGTTGGTTTGATATGAAACAGTTTGAAAGATGATTCAAGGAAGTCTTCATCCGTCACATCCGCCACTTTGATGGAAAATATGAAGCAAAATGTCACAATGTCTACTTCACATCTCTGCCAACAAAACTCAACTAACTTGCTGCAGCATTTGGATGTCACAGTATTTCGACCTATGAAGGTTCAAAGGCTAATAATTCTTAGAAATTTTCGAACAGAGTCCCGTAAACCAGGGCCTATCTCAAAAGAGGTTATTCTAATCATGCTAAATCAGCTGTGGTTGAAAATGTCGCAAAGCAAGTTTTATCTTTGAATCAGGATTATGAGCTACTGGACTCTATCCGAGAGATGTCAACAAATCACTTTCAAAACTTCCAGGAACAGTTGTTGCAGCACAACATGATCAAGCACATATTCGTAGAGATCTGGATGCATCTTTGATTTAATGACTTTAACTTAAAGACAGGAAAGGAGAAAATAAAGTGATAAAGAAACCTCGTTGCAAGAAGATTACGATAGGACAACAAATTGTGTTCTATGTTGATGATGATGAAAATCCTAATGCATCCGATAATTAAAAATTAAGATTAAAAAATGAACTTCAATGTATGTTTGTTTATTCTATTATTCATTTAAACTGATACAGTGCTGTTAATTGATAAAATGTATTGTTTTAATCAATAAATAATATAGCTACCTAAGTTGACAAACATTTTTTTTTGCTTTGACCATGTTTTAGATTTTCTCACCTACGGGAAAATTTTTCAGTATAATTTGAGTTTTGAAGGTCTTAAATGATAGAAAAGAGATAAATTTCAGTTCATATATACAGTACTTGGCCATATTATTAGACCCATTCGTGAAAAATATATTTCTTCTTGTGAAATCATCATAAATCAAATGCAACTGTCTACACTGTTGTTTTTATACTTATTTCTGGTGCTAGGGATATTACTTTAGTTAAATAAAATGTTACTACGTGAATAGTTAACACAATTT
>MQRK01243535.1:23425-52127 GCA_001938485.1 Girardia tigrina
ATAACATCTTTCAGCTCTTCATATGGCTGAGAAGAATTGAGACATTTGACAGCACTGGATCCGAGTTTCTGGAGGAGTTCAGAAGGGAGATTGCTGAGGAGATACTTGGCCATTGTTGAGGAATTGTGATTTTTGTTGAATGAGAATTCGAAGATTGTGAACCAAGAAAGGGGCGTACCGTCATCATCAACAAAGAATGCCCGAGGTTGAGGTAGGATTGAGTTGGCTGAATCTTCGGCGAATTCTGACACCATTGTAAAGAACACAAATTCGGCTAATAAAAATATATTTAAATTAAATATAGATTGGGTACAATAACCCTTTTAAATTTGGAAATCTCCCCCTTTTATATGAAGGCAATATTATATAATATGCCCCGGGGTCAGTTCATGCAATTGAAATTGACCTTGCAATTGCACATTCCGGTGATGTCATGACATGAAATCACCGGAATTTGAACTCTAGTTATGTCATAAGATTTGACATCATTGGAGTTCAATATTACTGAATGTGGTGAGGAATGACATCACCACATTATTTATTTATCTACTTAATATTCAGCCACTATTACAGCATGAGCGGAGTCGGAATGATAATTGCTATCTACCGTCGAAGGCGCTTTCTCGGCTCGCCTCTGGTTATCTCTTGAACTTAGAGCCTGAGTCGTTTTCTTGTCAATAGATTATAAATAGTAATTTTATGTCTAAGAATATTAGCCGACAACGTATTTATGCACGAGTAGATTTATTTTAATTCGAGTTTCTGAATTTATTTATTAAGCTTACGAACGGTAGCAATCCGAACGATATTTTATTTATGACATTAATATTAACAAGTTATGTGTAAATTCTTTTATCCGGCTAAGGATTCCTAATAATGATTTAATGTCGAACGGAATTTCGATTTATCGTGTTTTGTAATATCCTATATATTTAAAAAAGATCAGTTTAATGCCCCTTGCCTCAAACATTTCTATAACTCTTCGATTCAAATCTTTTACCACAATCAAAATGTATCTCTTTTGGTGCACAGAATTTTAGTATCCACTTTTGTAATATAGTTTTTAAAATCGTTTCTTCATTCTGTCTTTTAATGGCTGTGATAATACTGCCCATATGTTGTCGAATCTGGAATCCGTGTTTATTAAAGTCCGTGAAGCCTAATATTTGTGCCGATATTAATGCTCTTTTCATATCTTGAAATGCTATTTCGCACGTGTCTGTCCATACCAGTTTTTATTCGTTTGAACCGCAAATTCCTTCTAATACTTTAGCTTTCTTCGCATATTCGTTAATAAATCTCCTTTAATAATTGCAGATTCCCAAAAAAACTCCTCAAATTCTTAATGCACTTTGGTCTTTGAAAATTTTCTATCGCAGCGATTTTTTCTGGATCTGTCTGTATTCCCTTGTGATTAATAATATGTCCTAAAAAATTTCACTTCTTGTCTTAATATCTTACCTTTTGATGGTTTTATCCTCAATACTATTTGTCTAATTCTTTCGAAAACTTATTTGATTACATCGTAGTGCTCCTCCTTTGTTCTCGTTGCAACTATAATATGTCATCTAAGTACATTCATCTATACATTTGACGCTCTCTTTTTTACCGGTTCCAAAACTTTAATCATTAATTCCTGAAACGTACCGGGTGCTGCTGCTATGCCAAAAGGCATGCGTTTGAAACAAAATTACCCTGATTTCGTTGAAAATGCCGTCTTTCCTTGCGACTCCTTGTCTAATTCTACCTTTTAGTACGCATTTCCTAAGTCTATTGTGCTGAAATATTTGGCTCCGTGTAACCTATCCATCATCTCTGATATGTTTGGCATGTGGAATGTTTGTCTCTTTGTAATTAAGTTTAATTATCTAAAGTCTAGGCATAGTCTGATTTCATCCTTGTCCTTTTTCTAGACATATACTATTGGTGTATTCCATTGTGAGTTACATGGTCTTATTATTCGATCTGCTTTTAGGTTCTTAATTGCTTCTTCCAATTTACCCTCTAAATGCACCGGCTAACTTCTTAGTTTTATATTTATTGGTCCTCCATTGTTTCTATTGTATGACGTAGTCAATTCTTGCACCCGATATCGCAGTCGTTTACCATAAATATGCCTCGATATTGGTGGATTAATTTCTATATTGATTTATCATTCTGTGTTTCTATCGTTTTAATGCCTCTTTTCCTCGATCTTCATCCGTAATCTTTTCCCAAAATTTCGCCTCGATTTAGCATATATTGGTTTTACTATTTTCTTGACGTTTTTCTTTCCATTGTAGTTCTATCCCGAAGTCTTCATCAATGGCATGCCTCCTACCATGTCTGGTTTTAAACTTTTCACCATTACAAATCTTATTTTCTCCACCTTCTATCCAATTTTCACTACCGTCTCCATTTGTCCTCTAAAATCCATTTTAAACCCATTTGCTGCCGTCAATTTTTGATTTGTTCGTTCTACGTTTATGTTATTCATTTTCTCTAACCATTTCGTCGTTTATCACGTTTAAGGCAGCTCCTGTATCTAATAGGCATTCAATCTCGATGTTCTCAACTGTAACCTGTATGCTTGGTCGTCGCTGTAGTTTGTAATACGTAATCGGTACGTTTTCGTCATTTTCTCTAACCATTTCGTCGTTTATCACGTTTAAGGCAGCTCCTGTATCTAATAGGCATTCAATCTCGATGTTCTCAACTGTAACCTGTATGCTTGGTCGTCGCTGTAGTTTGTAATACGTAATCGGTACGTTTTCGTCATTATTATTTCGTCAATCAATTAATAAGAAATCTCTTGATTCATTCGAATTCTTTTTTATAAACTTTATAATTTTTTGATTCATTTCCGGTTCCTGGTCTTTCATACTTTGTGACTTATTTTTATCAATTTTATTACCACGATTACTATTATTTAATTTACTACTAATATTATTTAGATTACTGATATTATTACTATTATATATATATATATATATATATATATATATATATATATATAATTTATATGGTTTGGTTTGTGTAATGAAAATCTGGCTGTAGTGCCAAGATTGATTCCTCGTCGTCTTGGTATTGCTAGTTTTTTCCAGATTCTCTATACTCTTCTTCCTCCATCATCGCTATCTGACGTCCTCCTTCAAAACCTCTCTGGTATTCCTCCGACTTCCAGTTTCTCCTGTCTCTTTCCTGACCCCGTGGTAGTTGTCGATTTTCCCTCTGTGTTCTCCCATGATACTCGTTTCTCTCTTGATACCCGTTCCTTCTGTGATGACGTCTGTTCAGATTCGTGTAACACACATTGGCCTTATGTCCCGGATCGTTACACCCGTTACATAATATCGTCTTGCATTCTCGGCGCACGCAGATTTTAACGTATTGAAAAAAATTATTAAAAATTAAACTTGTTTTTATTTTTAAATTTTAAAATAAATTTTAAAAATTATTTTAAAATAAATTTTTTATTTAAAAAGTTTTTTTATTGAAAGAAATAAGTTAAGAAAGATATTTTTACGACTGTTTTGACTTGTCATTCCAATAAATTGATTTATAATGAACAATAATTATTTGTAATTTTGGATAACAATATTATAATATAGAATTACGCAAGTATTATTAACAACATCACAATTTTGATGTAAACATTTATTGACAACACAAACAGATTCTTCATAACAATTGTCAGAGAGCATATTTCTTTGATTTATATAGTTTTTGTTTATGTATTCAAATCTAAAAAACAATGAATGGGAAATGTTTTAATATTAACTTTTAATTTCTCATAATTTTATTGGATAAAAAGTCATTATGTAATTTTTTAAATAAACATTAATTTTCAATATATATTAAATTTAATAAGTTAAAATCGTTTACTAAAAATATTATTAAAATTCATAATTATAAAACTTTAATTAATTAGTACTTAAAATTAATATCATTAAATTAATTTCATTAGATTCAAATAATCAATCAATAAACATATCAATCCCATATGAGTAGGAGAGTCACAAATCTAAACAGCATACAAACAACAAACTTACAACATTCCGAATTTTCCCTCACAAGTATAATGTAGTGTATTCTATATTTTTGGTAACAAATGATGACAATTATAAATTTATAATTTGTAAGATTGTCTCTCCCAGGTATGCCGGAAGAAATACTAAACATTTATCTGGAGCGAAGTGGGTTTGTTTGTTTGTCGACACGCTATGATAAAAATGTGAAATTGCGGAGGAACCCTAGCGAATCCACATAATGACGTGGTCAATCTGGACAGGCGCTTCGAATTTTAGTTACGATTACAAAAAAAGACAAAAAAAAGAATGGGAGCGGCCGAAAATTATTTTGCACGCAGGCGGCCAAACACCTCGAGGCGGCATTAGCTGGGACGAAAAATTCCAGAACTTGATAAGTCCGGTCTGACAGGAACTAATGAGAAAGTCTTTCGATGGTAAATATTGTAGACACGTGATTGGAGTAGCGTATCCTTTTAGCGAGAAGCCTCTTTGTTGACAGGTATCAATTGCGCTAATTGTCGTATCTTTACTGCCGCAAATAATTCTATCATTATTCGTGTTACAATTAATGATGAAGCAAATCTAACTCGTGTGACATTTGGCGTACATTAGCATCTCAAAATCCAAAAGCGAATAGACAGAAACATAACCCGACTCAAAACCGATTACGATTCTTAATTAATTAATATTCGATTGGAAATATGTCAAATTCATGACTTTATCTCCCAATTCCTCGTTTTTAGGATTTTATTTCCTTCAACGTCCCAAATCAAAACGTCTTCCGCGAATCAAATCGCACAAAGCGGGCTTAAAGTTCCATTTTTATTTGGCGAAAAACAAATGTTGCTTGTATCGCAACCGATTACACCAATTTCCAAATTTGAAATTTTTAAAAATAAATGGCGAACTATATCACTTAATAAAACCAAAAACAAAATTTCACGCCGGAAAATATTTTTATTTGATTGAATCAAACAACAAAAAAACACAATTTCGATTTTAACAATGTCACACACTAGGCAAACAATTTTTTTAAAAAAAATTGAATGGGCCAATCACAGACCAGACTGCTAACAAAAACAAATTCAAACTGACTAATCAGAGTGGTCAGTACATTTCAATCTCAGACACTGGCCTTTTTTCAGCCAAATATTTAGGTCAATTAATGACCTCATGTCACATGGCGTGACTTAAAAATTGCTTAATTTAATTTAATTTTTTTTAACGATTATTTAGTTATTTTATTTTTTTTAATTTAACCTTTTTAATAATTTTAATTTAATTTATTAATTAATTTATTTTTATAATTTGATTTTTAAGAAAAACTGAACCAGTAACATTTTTTGTCGTAAATATTTATATTCATACAATCGAAATTCATTCATTTGACATTCTTAATCAATAACTCAGATACAAATAACCGAATTCAATCAATATTAGACACAAACACTCACAGGCATACAAAGTGCCATTTCTTTCAATTATTTTGCTTCATTAAACAAAGAAAATTTAACATTTTTTTCACTGTGGGTTTAAATTTTGTTTGTCCCTTGTTTTTTTGTTTATTTCAATAGTGGGCCTCCCATCTCTTTCAATGTTATTGAGCCGTAGGCTCTTTAGAGGGCCCACCCCAACTAAAAAGCACTAGCAGCCCCCCGATAGACCTCCTACGAGGTTGTCAGCTTTCCGCTTACGATGTCTCTTCGGACCCCCAGTAAAAACGTCCAACCATGTTCGGATGTTCCATGATTTATCATTTTTTTGGCCGTTCCAGTGGACTTTGAACAGCCAGCGAAAGGACAGTTGAAATTTCCTTTTACAGATAAATCTATTAAACGGAAATTTAACACTTCTAAGGAGATCGTTTCCGAGAGATTCGTATCTGAATTCGTCCGTACCTGAATATAGTTTGTAATTGTTGGATTGTCTTCCTTCTTCCTAGTATCGCCGATCAATTTAACTCTACCACACAAATCCCCATCACAACAGTCACCTGCTTTTCTTCTTTGATGCTTCTGTTGGATTTAATTGGATTGATTTGCTTCTTCCGTGTGATCTGTCTTGTAGTGTCTGATCAGCCACCCCATTGATGCACTGGGTTAGGTTTAATTCGATAACAGAGTCAGAAACTGACATGGATAAGGTTTCTGCTTGTCCCGTTACGTTTCATGATTCATTTTAATGTCTATTGAGCTCCTTTTACTCTGCAAAGGCCTTCTTGCAAAGCTCTTAGTGACATTGGACCATTTTCATTATCGGTTTGATCAGTTTCGGAAGATCTTCGGTCTTCCTCCCTATGATACTCCTGTTGCGGATTAAATGATCGAGCCTGCCTCTCATTCGGAGTTGAGCTCCATCTGCTAAAAGGTTGATAACAGAGTTAACAGAGGTGGTCTCTCCGAAAAGTCATTCCGCATCGATCCGTAGGCATTCTTCGAGTTTCTGTTTGCTTCTTCCGCGATCTTTCTATTGCATTTCATTGTGCTTTTCAGAATTCTTTGCACACAATTCCAATAGTAAATCAATTGTCCCACTAAAACTGGATTCAAGACGTCAGCAGAAACGAATGAAGCCATCATGTTTAAGTCACCGGTTTCTTGGATTGTCGTGAACACACAAGCGATAGATCCGGTGAAAATCAGAATCGATGTCAATTGACCGGTAGAGCCGTTTTTGTAATTCATGATTAATCGAATTGAACCCGAACACGAAATTCTCCAAAAATTTAGAGGTTTCTTATTGACTCAAATGTTTTTTTTCAATGATTTTTCAATTTGGATTTTATGAAAAATTCTGTTGGTAACTTTTTATTAGGAAACATATTTTTAAATAGAGTTGCAATATCCGATTTGTTTTCGGAATATTCACGTATTTCTTAATCGTTCAAATTTTGAAAAAGTTTCTTCAATTCGTTTAAGATCTCATTTTCAACAGCTTCATATTTAAATGGATTCACATAATTTTTTTATGTTATTGGAAGTCAAATAAGTGTCTAAAGAAGACTTTTAGCTTATTTTTTGACTTTTTCTTTTGTTATATTTCACAAATTTTATCTTTCAAATGATTTCATTTCGAGGTTTTATGCCAACATAATAAGAAAGAAGTAATAGTTCGATTAATAGAACATTCATTGAGTGTAAGTCGGTTTAAATCTACGATTGATTGAAGGAGTGTCGCTGCACTAACGTCCGTTCCGGTGACTGACGTGATATCGCTTGAAGAAGAGAATTATTGGTAGTTGATTGGTTTTGATTTCGATTTCTTTTTTCCAACTTAGTTCACACTTGCTTGTAGAGCGAAGAAAATTGAACTGGTTTTATCAGCAAATTCTGCAGCAAACAACCCCCCATTATTTTTCCTAAACAAAATTATTATTATTTCATTTAATTGCTGTGGGTAATTTAAATTCAAATTTGAATTAATAATTCGCTCAATGAATTATTAATTCATCGTCAGAATTTTAATTTTTTGAATTATTTATTGCTATAGTTGGATTGACACTATCAATTTTTTAGTGTCCAATTCATGCTCACGACATCCAGAACACTGCTTAATTAATTTTTGGTCATCTAGACCAGGGATGCCCAACCAAAATCGTTTGTGGGCCAAAAATAAAATTACTGAGTTTATGTGGGCCGCACATAAAAAATAAAACAAAAAATTATTCAAAATATTTTATTATCGCTTAATTAATGTGGCACTTGTTTTTGTACATCACTTGGGCTTTTTTTATATGAACGGATAATTTAGTCGACGCACATCGCAGTTGATTGGTGAAGTTTTCATCGAGCAGCCTGCTGTTATATTTGGATTTTACCAGGTTTAATTTGGAAAAAAATGATTCACAGAGATGAGTAGTTCCAAATGATGATGAGTAGTTGTTATGCACATTGCTAATTGTTTTAAATTTGAATTTTTATCTTCAAGGATATATTTCTGTTAAAACTCAATCTTATTCCATTCAAACATACATTTTAACTCATAATTTCGCATGTATGAGAATCAAGTATTGAATTCTTAAAGTAATTTTGCTATTTCTGTAGAATATTTGAACGAGTTTTTTCATGGTCACTTTCATAGTCATTTAATAATGGTAAATGAATCGAATTGTTTGATCGTAATTGATTTTTATTAAACTGAGCTTTGAAACAAAGGATTTTATATCTTGATAACAATCGATAATCAACTTATTTTCACCTTGTAATTTTTGATTTATTTCATTCAGTTTAATTGTTATATCAGTTAGAAAACATAAATCTAGAAGCCATTGATCATCTGAAAGTTCATTTATGTTATGGCCATTATTGTTCATGAAAGTTTTAATTTCTACTCTTAATTTCTGAATTGCAATATCTTAAGTTCTGATTTATTGTCCAACAATAGCCTTAGTGATCTTTAATATGCTCTTGAGATGGATTTCTTTGAGGTTAAAAACTGTGCTAAGCTTAATCATCGCGTTTGTTGCAATACCAATCCGGTTTCTGATTTCTTCTTCGCTTCCCCCATTCTCTGTGAGCCTAAGCATTTGAAACTCTTAACTTGTTCCAGCTTCTCCCCTTAAATGTGTTGGTCTTTTAGTAAGTTTAATGCTGGGTTTAGATGATTTGAATTGATGTTTGAAATAATTATGTTCAAACAAATATATAATTCTGAGTTAATTCCACTTTATTGGAAGGTTGTGTTGCTTGTTCGTAGCTCGAACCCAGCTCGACAATCGATACTGTTAACTTTATTGAAATTGAGATAAGTAACCAATATTATAAAAATTGTATTTAATAATCACAGAGTACACACTTCAAAATATTGTACATAGCTCTTTAAATAATGATTGAGGTTGAATAATTGCACAACTTTGTTTTGGTATAATTTTATGTTTGAATTATTGCTTGGTTTTATTATTATTACTTTTGAATTTTTTTAAAAGGGTATTTATACCCGATTTTGTTTATATATAAAAAATATGAAATGTTAAAAATTTAAAAAAAAATTGTTTAAATTATTATTCTTTATAATTGCTTTTAAAATTGCTTTGACAATTTCTCCATTTTAAATTGCAATAATTGCTTTTAAAATTGCTTTGACAATTTCTCCAAATTTGTTAATTCCCAATTTGTTTATAATTCCCAATTTGTTTAACTGGGCTCCAATGCCCATTAATTTGAATTTTTTTTTATTTTTTAAATCCAATCATAATTGGATTTTCCATCCACTCGATCTATCCAATAATAATTGGATTTTCATTGTAGGGCATAATTGCCCACTTTCATTTTTCGGAAAAAAAACTAAACACGGTGAGTTAAAATTTTTGATTTTGATTTTTTTTATAATAAATTTTGTAATGTTTTTACATAATAAAATAATATAATAATAAAAAATAATAATAATAACAATAATATAATAACATGACATAAAAATAAATAATGATAAATTAATAATAATGATAATTTTATAATAATAATAAATAAGAATAAAATAATGATAATAATAATATAATAAAAATAATAATAATATAATAAAAATAAATTACTATAACAACCACAATATAATAAAAATAAATTACTAATAATAAATAAATAATAAATTTATAATTTAATAATAATAATAATAAAATATAATAATAATAAAATAATAATAAATTAATAAAAATGAAATATTAATAATAATTTAAATACATAATAAATTTATAATTTAATAATAATAATAAAATATAATAATAAAATAATAATAGTAAATTAAAATAATAATCACAAATCATCACACAAGCCTACAACGGCTTTTTCTAACTAAGCAGGCGTGCTCGCTTAATGAACGGGCCCCCTGCAAAGGAGGAAAAACTCGTTGAAGAGGAATTAATAATAAAATACTAATAATATAATAAAAATAATTATGACAGTAATTAATGACTGATATTAATTTAAATCTTAATAACAATTATAATAGTGATTTCATTACAAAGTTGCTAGACGATCGACCATCGTCCCTGAGCAAAATGCTCAAACCATGGACGACCGAGAAGCAACTTAATCATCTCAACTTTTATTTATTTATTTTAAAAGTTATTTCATTATTAGTTAAAAGTTATTAATTATTAGTTTAGGGAACCCAAACAAATGTAACTCTCCAGTTTAACCTCGTTTTTATTGTTCCGCTCGATCCTCAGGTCGCCCGAAAATCGGACGGAGATAGCAGGGTTGCACAGGGAAATTTTGTGGATGAATTGCTCGGTCCATATTAAATTAATAAAAATTAGTGGTCCTGTTGATTTTTTAATGATTGATAACTGGTATCTATCAAATGATTGTGTTTTCAATTTTCGATGTTGTGATGAAAAATAAGCTTTTTGTGAAAAACGTAATGGCTTTTCTCATTAAATATAACATAATGGCTTAATTTCGAATGATTGACGCCGAGTTGTTCAGAGGAAGGATCGTGATTGGTGTCGAGTAGTTCATCGCGCGCATCGTTGCCGGGTGACCCGACACTCGAATTTGTTCCGGGGCTCGTGGCGAGTGTCTTGCTTGCAGAGTTAAACAGCGTGTATCGATCGATAATTCCACACATCATAGAACAATTTAACAGATAAAATCCTCAGTAACAGTTCGTGTGTGTACGATTCTGTAGGTGGAGTGGTCAATATTTATTTTCTTATCGACGGCATTGATCCTACCCATTGATGTCACTATTTGTGACGATGATTTTCGAACATGTACCTATCGAGGGGGTTATTCAATGATATAGAAACATCGATTGACACAATTCTGTTACAGTTTAAATATACTTGTCTTGTTTAATCGTGACATTTATCAAGATATTCGATTACATTTAATTTTCGCTTATCTTATTTAACCATTTATTTTTTTTCGTTTTAGAAATGACTTAATTTAATTTCAATATTAATTAGTTATTTAGTGAATGACTATTTCATTAAAACCTTCTTAGAACCTTATTTCATGAACCTTCTCAATAAATGAATTAGCATAGTAAAAAATTTTAATGGATTTAAGTCAGGTGTTTAGGGGAAAGTCAAAAAGAGGGACATGTCGTTTCTCCTCTGACATTTCGCCTCTGATCGTTTCTCCTGCGATATAATATTAATAATATTAATCTATTAAATTTATTACCCAATAATACATTAATAAATTATAATATTCATGTTTATTTTTACCATTTAAAATTAATAAACTTATAAAATCATATTATTAAAAACAATTAAAATATTCAAATGTTCAAATATTAAATTTTCAAAAAATTGCTGATGATGATGTAAGTAACATCGAAACATGTTCAATAATTATATAAAAAAAGCTTTAATCAAAATATATTTTCTATATATATAAGAATGCGAAGGGAATCACAGCATTAAAGGCTTTAAAATTTTTAAAGATTGTTCATTGATTTCTTTTGAATAGAGATGATGGATTCGAATTAAATAAAAGTAATAATAATAGTATACTTATATACAAGCTAATAAAAGAAAATAAAACACACAATCCACTACTATCATCGTAACGGTAAAATTCATTCGATTATTTATTCTAATAGACTACTGTTTAGAGCTGCGTTATTCACATGTGTCATATAGTTGTAAGGACATTGAACTTTTAAATAAGTAATGATTCATAATACAACCTCTCATAATGTGAATCAAAATTCTTCTGAAGAATAGAAAATTCATCTTTAGAAATGGATAAAGTTCTTTCTTTACAACATCTGCAGTAATCAAGAACCTTACTCGATCCTCTTGACTGTGAGTGTTCACTAATCAGTGTTTGGAGATGACGATTTGTCTCTCCAATTTACGAGTTTTTACATCCGTGACAGTAAAATTTGTAAACAAGATTAGCTTTCACTAAATTGTCAGTTTTGGATTTCATGGTAAGATAATTTCTGACTTTGGATGTTACGGACACTATTTTAACATTATCGATATTTTTATAAATGTTATTTTTCAATCTTCTGAAACCTTCTGAATATGGATTTTTTTATAATTTCAACGCGCTCCCTTCTTCATCATTCTTAGTTTGGTTAGTGTGGATTCTATCTATAATTAATTTAATTTTTTTATATTTGTTTATTCGGGTGTTTAAATTAAAATTATTAAAACTATATATTATATTATTTATAATATTAAAATTAAAAAAATAGCTGAGACCCAAAATAGAAGACTAAGATTTCGTAGCGGTTATTTGTTGACTGTGTGTATCATTTGTTAAAATATCTTCTTGGAATAAATCATCGACGGACCAAGAAATTGCGGCGATAATATAAATTTTTATTTATTGATTTTCTTGGTAATATCGACTTTTATCAATTACCATATTAAAAATTTTAATTTTTTGTTTTAATATTATAAATAATATATAAGATTTACTAAAGATAAAATAATATATAATAATAAATAATCATTTTAAAAAATGAATTAAAAAGAAAAGTATAAACTCAGATTGGTTAAATTAAATTAAGTAGATTTAATAAGCTACGTTGAAATATAAATAGATAGATAGACAGAGAAACTTTAAAAAATATAAATACAGTGCAAATTGTTTAAGTTTACTTTTACTTACTTCTTTAATTCTTTTTTAATTACACCAGAAGTTTTTATATTTTCTACTTGAAGTTTTTATTAAATTACTTGAACTTTTAAATAAAAATCACTTGATGTTTTTAACAAAAAAACTTGTACGTTTCTTAGATGGGTTTACAATTATTGGCAACCTGCTTTTTTGTAAAACTATCATTACAGGTACAAAAGTTCAGGATTTTTTTCGAAATCCTCAATGCCTTTATAATGACAAGTAATTTAGAGTGGAAAAAATGTCTGATAATTATTGTGTGTTGATTGAAATTTCTTGAGTATGGTATTCTCTCTCGTTTAATAATCAGGTGATATCGGCGAATAATTAAATTTTCGTCATTGTATATTGTGTTTTATAAATAAATTATTAAGAACACCAACATGGATTTTCAAACTTTTATTTTCAATACAATTAGAATTGTCTTTTGGACAACTCTTAGCAAATCTTTCGTAATTCGACATCGTTCTAATTGATAAATTTTAGTTAATGTTTTTTAATAAACAATTATTCGAACAAATTTTTCATTATTTTCTGATTTTATTTTTAAAGTTCGACTTTTGTAATTTTAGTAATAATTCTATCTACATATTAATTTTAAAAGACAGAAAATTTTCATTTTAAATATTTGAAATTTAATTTTTTCACGCCGACATTTATTCTTACTCCAAAAGTTATAAACCGCATCTAAATCAATTTCTATACCAGCATTTAGCTGCAATTTAATTCTCATTAAACAGTCGAGATGTGATGTTTCGAGACGGTTTCTTATCTTCGACTTAATCGTATTCATAATACTAAACCCTCTTTCACAATTAGCACTGTTGGCTTGAAATGTCCCGCATATTTCGACTAGATAGGTCATTTTACTAAACTCGTCATTGCTAAAGCCGATCGATAACATGCTATTAAAATCTTTGGCTGTTTTTTCTTGTAGTTTCTCGGAACATAACATAAACTTAAAAAGACACCAGGTTAAAATGGGTTGATTGCGGAATTTTTTTAAATTAGGCATGCATTCCCTCATTTTGATAAACTGAAGCATCGATTTTTAGATGATTTGGAACGGGAATGATCATCAATTCCCAACCGCTTGGATGAATGCAAAAGTGGTAACACTCTTCAAGGGACAGGTGCAAGGTCTGTTACGAAAAATTAGATGGATCTTCCTCTTGGAAGTCACCGGCAAAAAGTTTTTGCATGAATACTCGTAAATAGAATGACGCCGGTGATGGAGGAAAGATAAGACTCTTGGTAGTTTGGTTTTCGGCCGAAAAGATGTACTATGCAATCTATAAGTATACACAGGCGGATACAGGAAGAAAGTCGATATAAAAACCAGAAGATATTTTGGATATTCATCAATTTGGAAAATGCATGTCATAGTGTCCAACATGAAGTTCTGTGGGCCTGTCTGAAAAGACTTGGCTTGACCGACAAGATTCTCTGTCTGATCAAGGAATTCCATGAGAGCTTTATTGCCTCTGTAGGAGATTGTGAATTTCACATGAAAAGGTGTTAGGCAGAGATGTCTGAAGAGACCTTGCCTTTTTAACTTGGTCTTGGATGAAGTTATCAAAACAGAAATACTGAAAGGATTCGGAGGCGGAATTACCCTGATCGACGAGCATGGTGACGAATGGTCAAGGTTTTGACTTATTTATGCGGATTATCTATATATCATCGACTATTGATCGTGCCTGTAAAAACTTGGATATACTTAGAAGCAAATTTTCAGAATTCTGGTTGACTATTAGTGCGCCTAAGACACAAGTTATGTGCCTAACTGATGACTCGGGGACTGGAATATCACAAGCGATGTGTGGTAACAAAATCATAAAATGGGTGAGCGAGTTCTGTTACCTCGGCAGTATATTGACCACATGTATTAGCTACAATCGGGATATCGGTTACGTTGTGGAATGAGGAAGTAACGAAATCTGCAGCCTGCGATTCAAAGTAACTGACATCCTATAGCGCTGAAAAGAAGACTAATCGAATCATGCATTTTCCAGCAGTGTATTATGGGAGTGAGTGCTGGGCAACGCCTGAAAAAAAGTAACCCAGGTACAAGCTACCTGCACACGCATTGCTATTGGAAAAACGAAACTTGACAGATTATGCAATACAAATATGTCAATTGGTTTGACCGAGGAGTGTGGTACTAGTGAAACGGCGTATTGTATTCTTTGAGTACTATTAAGAACAAAGAATACAATACAAGAAAGAAAATGTCATTACAATTGAAAATATTTGATGTTTGAGTCGACTTACCACTCCAGACCGAATCGCCAGCACAGATTTTCGATTTCCTTTCCGGTTGAATCACCGATTTTTGAGATTAAGTCTTGGTGGTATACATTGACTGCCATTTTCGAATATTTTTAATAGTAAAAACAATTACTAAAACAATTATTTTAATTGATTATTGCTCGTAGTATTTGAAAACAAGATATGAAACTTTTTTGTGATCATTATGTATTATTTATATTATATTTAAATCTATTTAAAAAAATTAATTTTTTTCTATTTAATTAATTTAGATTTGACATTTTAGATTTATATTGATATATATATATATATATATATATATATATATATATTTAATTTAAAATTGATACTTTTTTGTTTAGATATTTTTTCAATTGAAATTATTATTTTGACTTAAATTTTCAGTTTTAATTTTGAAATATGAAAGATTTTATTAAAGACTAAAAATATAAAAAAGATATTAATTTAAATGAATTATAGTAAATCTCAATTAAATTACTTAAGCCAATTAAAAAATGCGATGAATTTATTTTGAACTGTTTAGAAAATGAAGAAAATATTTTAGGCATTTTAATAAACATAAAATTTTAGGAGTAATTATTTGATATAAATTTTTAATTTTACATTGAAACTTTTTCGTTGAAAGTTGAGATTTTTTCATTATTATTTTCTTATTATTTATTATTTATATTTAATGGTTCGTACCTCATTTTTATATTTGGTTAAGATATGAGTTAATTTTAAAATATAGTAATAAATTATGTTCAATGGTTTACTCTGCCTTTAATTCTCTCAATAAAGTAAAATATTCTTTCAATTTAAAGGTAATTTGATTTTACTAGACATAATTACGCTAATATATAAATAATATGAAATTTATTATATTACTGTCATCTATTGTTTTCTTTCATTAACAATATTTATTTGATAAATTTAGTAACTATAATTGTATATAATTAATTTCAGCAAGACATAAACGGTATTTGATCGGTTTCAAGACTCTTATCAAGAATAATGTCGCAACTTTTTAATTAATGATAATTTTCAAATAATAAGTTTGTTTCGTAATTTGAAACATCGCAAAAATATGAGAAAATTTATTAATATTATCGATGAAATAATAAACAAGCTGGACTCAAATTAAATAAATAAAGGTAAAAAGAAATATTTGACATTTGTTACAAGATATGTAATTTTTAGGTGTGATTACTTTGGAATCTTATCTCTGTAATTCAATTACGAAATCAATACCAAACTTCATCAACGATAACAATAAAGTTAATATTATTAGTATTAGGATTATTAGCATTATTATTATTTTAATTATTAGTAATATTGTTATCCTTGTTTTTGATGATAATTTATAGATGTGTAGAAAGAAATCTTAGAAACTTTGCAAACAATCTGTTCTAGAATACATGTTTGATGGAGCGCTTAATGTAAAAGCTTTCTTCAAAGATTTTCATCTAAAATATTTATGGCCGTATTCCAACTTCACAGTGAAACCACGGCGTTATGTTCAAACAAAACTTTTGAAATGAGATCACAAATAATTGTGACGAAGAAAATGTAAAATATTGAAAATTAATTTGAATTTATAAAATGTTCTTATGGCAATTATTTTTTAACCCTTGTGTATATAATATATTCTTTTAATTATTAACCTTAATAATACAATTCTTTAGGAACTCACTTTTAGTTTCAATATATGATTATGATTTATTTAAATTATTTATTGTTTCTTTGTTATTTAGGGAAGTCTCCTAAAAGTTTTTAGATTTTTTTTCATTTATTTCATTTCTGTTGTTAAGAATACTATATAAAAGGAAAGTTTAAATTATACACTTAAAAATATATATACATATATATATATATATATATCTATATACTTATATATATATATATATATATATATATATATATATATATATTTGACAAAGTCAATACGTGTCAATCTAAAAGTATTCATTGTAACTAGATTTCAGTCTCATATTGGATAAATTTCTAAATTGATAAATATAATTATTTTATTACTTTTTACTTATTTACATTTAATTATTATTACATTTTATATTCAACTTCACATAAATAAAAATAGATTTCACAAAATATAAATATGAAAACATAAATGAAAATAAATATCAAATATAAATATTTCTTGAATTATAATATATAAGAATATTATAAAAGAATTTCTTGAATTTGATATTTTGCACTCTTCATGCAGTTAATATTAAAAATCGTACTCATTATATATTCGTTGTTAAATAAGAATGGCTATTCTAAATCTTTTCTAGAAAAATTAATAAAGGAAACAGTAGATAAAATACTTTTGAAAGATTTTTCGAAAAATCAAAGTTTGGCTTCTCCTGATGGATCTAAGAAAATCGAAGGATCATTAGATATGAATAATATGCCTAAATATTGTTTAATTGTACCTTATTTTGAAGGATTTAAAAACTTTAAAAATGCATTGTTAAAAGCATCTAACAATGAATTAAATTTAAAAATTATATCACGATCTCATAAAATTCAAAATATTTTCAGTAATAAATCTATTACACCTTTAACACTGATATTGTTTATGAATATAAATGTAAAGGGTACGATGCCACATACATTGGAAAGACTGCCCATCATCTCTGTAAACGAATTCAAGAACATAGTCGAAAAGAGAGTAAGAGTAATAATATAAGTAACATAGGAAAAAATGTAAATGTGATGTTAATTTTGATAATTTCAAAATTCTGTGTAAACATTTTGACAGTTATTAGGAGAGAGTGTCGTGTGAAGCATTGTTAATTAGGTCACGTTGCCCTAAAATCAATGTTCAATCGGCAGTCTCAACCAGCTTATTGAGAATTTTTGATTAGCATGATTTCATGCAATCGATTACATAATCATTATTTTTGTATTTATATACAGGTGAATTAGTGACCTGAAGATGACGGTAGATCCGTCGAAATATATTGTCTTAAAATATATTTTTAAATGGATGACTTTGGTCATTATATATTTGTTTTAATAAATTTATAAAAAAATTTCATCATGCCACTCGGAAAATATAATAAAAATGACAAAAGTACCCACCGAAAAATTTTAGAAATCGAAGAGAATGGTGATTGCAGGTCAGCCTGTAATCTCTATGAAATAAATACAAGAACATCTTACGACTGGATTCGCTGCAATCAAAAAAAATATTACGCTTCCCGGTGGCAATGACAAAAACTACCTTTGCGATTACTGCTGCACCTCCATGTTTCTTCTTAGACAAACATCCACGAAAGCGTGGCTCGATCTTATGGATTTTCTACTCCAATCCAAAACCTCAATTAGCAAAATGAACTGTTTAAACCTTTATTAGGATCTATTTAACTTGGCACCAAATAAAGCAAATTTAAATATTTCTTTAGTGAACACTTATTTGCTTTACATTTTCCCCCAAAGAATTCGACAGCCGATTTCCACATGTTCTAATCATATTTTAGTTTAATTTTAAAATTCATAGTTTTGTTGTTTCTTCACAACTGGTGATCAAAGTAATTTGACGAAAATTTTGCATATAATTTAAAACATAAAAACAATTAATAAAATTATGTTTAAATACATTTTTTCGAAAGTTTAAATTTGAATTTTTAAATATTTTCAAATACGATTCGAGATTGGCCCGTCGGGCGGTGGGTGATATGTATAATATGACTTGTAAATGCGGTAACCCCAAAGAATTTTTCTAATAATATGTAAATCAATAGCGATAACGCAATGAAATTGAGTTCTAAGGTTTGAATAAAGAAAAGGAAATTTTGAATGATTAATATAAAATTTACCAATAAAATTTACCATAAAAACAAATATTTTATTAATAGTTATTATTATTACTATCTGTAATATTTCCTGTTCAGGAATGCCATCTGTACATATGTATGTCTTTGTTATTTATTTTGGGCGTTATGTATAAATCATTTTTTGAAGAAGGATACAAGTTCATTTTTACGATTTAATTTTAATCTAATAAGGAAAAAAATAAGTAAAGTCAACGTAAAATAAAGAAGGAACCAATAGAAGGAACCAAAAATAATTTTACACTAAGAGGTTATATTTTTGTTTATTTGGTTCATTAGTTTGGATTTGTGGGTTATTGTCAAAAGACTACTAATTGTGTTTACATTATATCCTTATTTACCGTAACACTCGTGGTTTTTTCTTTATGATTTCATAATCAACCGTAAAGACCAGTTTACAAGATATTTATTTTTCGTACGATATTCGTTCTATCCTAAAACTGAGTTTTACACTATGTATAGCTATGCATATTTATTTAAACTTATTTCAAATTTAATTAATGATTCAAAACTTCAGGCTTTGACATGGTTTATATCCTAATATTAAATTCACAACAGAAACGGAAGGAAATGTCAAACTTGCTATTCTTGGATTTCTTGTGACTATAGGGAATGGAAATATCGTACTGAATTTAGCAAATCGCAAAATAAAATAAATGAAGGAGAACAAAAAAATGCAAGTTGCGGATTGAATGGAAATTCGATATATTTTCTCGAGAAATATGAAATCGTCTAATAAAAGATTGAATAATAAATAAATTGTGTGATGTCTCAAATTATCGACAAAAAGTTTAATGATTGGATTCTTGTATTTTTATGCTCCTTCTTCTGTTATACTTTTTTTCAGTTTTTAATAATTTGAAGAATTAAAATAATGTAAAAATTATTTTTAATTTAATACCAAAATGCGTTGTTTAGTGCTTCAAGTAATTTGTTAAATGGAAAATTTTAGATTTTGTAGAATTTGGAAATTGTAAGAACTGATGCGTGACTGAAATTATTCTGTGAAAAAATTGGTTCTTTTAAAAAATATTTTACTTAATATATTTCATTGCTTTCAATAGTTTTTATCTGTAGGTATGAATCTCATGAAAAAATGATGGTTCACTGAAATTCGGCCATGAAACTATTTCCTAATTTAATTAAGAATTCAAAACTTAATGATGTTTTGACATGTTCTTTATCCTAATATTAAATTACAGAAACAAAGTAAATGACAAATTTATGAAGGTTTTTTTAGTCACCCTAAAAAATGATGATTGATTTAGGAGTTTTTAAAATGCGAAAAGTAATTATTTAAATGGTATGTCTGACATTTCAGAGAATTTGTAATTTTTTATTAGAATAATGATAGTCATGGCTTTGATGATATATTTTTATTGAAAAACTGAAATATTAAGAGAAAAAAAATATGTGATTTGTGATTTTCAATCGGAGATATTTCGAACAAAGGTGTTTTGCTACTTGGGAAATGTTCATTCCAGCCGTTAGAGGGATGAAAATGTTGCAAAATGACGAAAGGAAAATTACAAAATCGTTTGGAATCTCATAAAATTCAAAATCGAGAAATGCTCAGTTGAGCCGCATTTCACTCACAGTCGGACAAATTTATCGATTGATTCTTAAAAGAATGTATTGATATGCACAAATAGTTTTCTTAAATGATTCAAAATAAAGAACTACTTGCATGTTTGTTATTTAAAATAGTTATGAGAAGCAAATTGTAAATCATTTCGCGGAAATATCAATAAATTTTTATATAAAAAAATTAATTTAAATAAAAAAGGATTTGAAAAGGACTTGAAAATAAAACTTGATTTTTGAATTGTTCAAAGTTTGCGTGATCTATTGTCAAAGTATTTTTGTTTGTCGAACGGTAAAATTAAGAAATCGATAGTGTCTTCTTGTTGTTATAATTACTTTTTTTGAAATTTATGATTAAATTACATTTTCATCAAATAAATTTGAGATTCTTGATATATATATATATATATATATATACACAAATATGATCTGAATGTAAAATGCAGAAAAACAAAATGCCAAAAATCCAATCAGTCTGGGCAATGTCATAACTTGTAATAATGATAAGTATTTATGATGTTTTACAAAAATTAATACATTTCCAAGTGAAATCAAAAAATTTTGTTTAATTATAATGTCGCGTAGAGACATTGTTTTGTGAAATAAAGATTTCAATAAAGAATTTTTGAATGGTGTTTATTTTAGTTTTCATTTTTTATTATGAAAAATATGAGTGAGGAAATCGAATAGGAATCAAAGTTGACCACGAAAAGTTGGCAAGTTTATTGAAATTTTAATTATTGAGTTTTATTGGTACATGCTTACTATTGCAACATGTTAATGAAGCGAAATTATTTATTAAGTTAATATTTTGGTTAACTGATGCAAAAAACATCGTCAAAACCTACACAATTAATCTTGATCTTTTAAACTTTTGTCACAACAATACATGTAATTTTTATATCACAAAACGTATATATATACATTGATTAATTCGATTTTGATTCGAAAAAATAAAAATCCATCGAGGATAATTAAGATACAAAAAAATTTTTTTAGAAATTACATCTTACTAATATGATTTTCCTTTTATCAGAAAAAAAGTTATTCGAGATTTTTCACACTAAACAGGAGCTATAATAATCATTTAATACACCATTTCAACATGTATTTCAAAGAATAATAATTGAATTTCAAATTTGTAAATTGTATTTCAAATAATAACTGTTGGGTTCGTAATCAATAATTGAAGTCATAAGAACGCAAAACTTTATTTTAATAACAATTATTCAAACAATTTTTGTTGAAGTTTTGTTTTGTTTTTGACCAGATTAATTATATGTAAAATATAAAATTGTAAATTCTGATAAATTATTTATTAAAATTGTTATTTTTGCGAATTGAATTTATTATTAATTTAATTACAATAATTTTACATAGTTAAATTTTTATATTTAATTAAAAAAACAATTTTTAACATCTATATAATTTAAAAAATTATCTTACAATGTTTAAATTTATTGTATATTACTACAAATTATAATGGCTTGTATTTAATTGATCAGTATTTTAAATTATTCGATCAGTACCGTATATACTCGAGTATAAGTCGGAAATTTTTTTCTGTTTTTTGGATCATAAAATACCATTTCGACTTATACTCGAGACAAAAAAGTAAAAAAAATATTTTACGAAATTTTAGAGATAATGAACAGTCTTACCATCAACGGTATTGAAAACAACTAGTATAAATTATATTTTGTTTAAAAGAATAAAATTATTAATTGGTTTTATTTGATTATTGACTATAGATTTCTGCTATTTCTATGGTTATTTCTTTTAAACTATTGCGTTAATAAAATTGTTATAAAATATTTTAATGTTTACTTATACAATGGCCGAATTGGAAAGGAAACGGCAATCATATGAATCTGGATTTAAGATTAAAGTTGTTGCGTTTGCGGAAATTCACGGCAATTCGAATGCGATGAGGGAATTTAATGTTGATGAAAAACTAATTCGCGATTGGGCAGAGATCAAGGAGGAATTAAATAGTATACCAAGAACGAAGCGTGCACGTCGTGAAAATATATCATCGTTCCCAAATTTGGAAGGGGAATTAAATGATTTGGTGGTATTTCAACGGCAAGAAGGCTACATCATCACACGTAACTGCATTAGACTGCGAGCCCTCCAGCTTAAGAAAAGTGAAAAGTACAAGACATTGTCTGGCATCACTACATTTTTAGCATCTGCGGATTGGTGCTCGAAATTTATGGACAGATTTTCATTAACTCTACGCCAAAGAACAAAGATTGCACAGAAACTGACAGTTGCGTTGGAAGAAAAGATTCAATCCTTTCATCGATTTTTAATCAAGCCCAGAAAACTACACGATTATAATTTATTGCAGATCGGAAATATGGACGAAACCCCAATAACATTTGATATGCCATCCAATCGAACCGTTAATGCAGCTGGTGCCAAAACTATCATGATAAAACTACAGGGCACGAAAAAACGCGATTCACTCTCGTGCTAGCATGCATGGCAGACGGAATTAAGTTAAAGCCAGTGGTGATCTTCAAACGAAAAAAAATGCCAAAAAATGTTAAATTCGTCTCTGGCGTGATTGTGGAAGCTAATCCAAAAGGTTGGATGGATGAGACGGGCGTACATAAATGGTTACATCAGGTTAGGAATAGTCGGCCTGGTGCAATGATGGCCAGACGCTCCATGCTAGTGTTGGACATGTTTCACGACCACATTTCAGAGTCTATGAAGAAAACAACTAAGGATTTAAAGTGACGCAGGAGTCTCGAAGGAATGTGAAGCTTAGAAGTCGGAGTGTCATGTAAATATGTGTAGATAAATTAATTTTTATGAGTAGTGAAAAAATATGTAAATGGATTGAGTGGGTACGTAAATTTCGATTACTATGTTTCAATAATTATTAATTTTGTTTCATCAGAATGCTTATCATTGATTATTCATTATTAATTATTCTTAATTATCAATTACATTATTGGTTATTAATTATAATTTATTGATTATTAGTTATTTACTAATTTTGTTTAACTAATTTTAATTTTTTTTGTAGTTTTGTTTTTGTTTAATTAAATTTTGTTTTGTTTTATTAATTTTACCCGAATGTAAATTGTCGAACAAAATAAGTTCCTCTGGTAAAAATTAATCGAATTTCTTAATTCTCGCCTTATTTTAAATAAATTTGTAAATAATGATCATTAATAGTTTAATAGAATCATTTTGTCAATACATGGAAATGCATGGGTCTCATTACTCACATGACAAACCTTAGAGTTCGATTTCCCAGTAGAAACTTCATAATGGACTATCGGCTTGTTACTTAAAATAATCTTCTTTCGTCATTTGAATAATTTTGAGTACTTTCATTACAGTTTTCCCATCTATTCTATTGGAATTATCAAGGTTTTTATTCGATATTCTGTAGTCATTCATTTAATTTTGTATGTCTGGATATAAAGCACTAAATATTTCGTCAGAGGAACAAAAATTATATATCGAATGAGGAGATTTTACTTGTTCGAATCACTGTCGAGATCTGAGTCATAAATAATCTCTTTTGTTTACTCGGCATAATGAATCAAAATATCAGTGCGTCTCAGATATGTATGAAAGATTTTGAAATTTTATCGAATAGTGAAAGTCGAATTAATTGAACTTGTTTTTTTTTTTNGGGGGGGGGGTATCGCAGAGAGATTGTTTTGATAATAAATTATCATGGTTGTTGAGTTCAATTATAAATCACTCTGAAAATTTAATTGAGAAATAACACAACGCAGATAAAATAAAATATTACTAAGGAGTATCGAGTAACCATTAAAAATGAAATAAAATGAAATAATGTTGAGTACCAGAGATAATTTGAAAGATAAATATAATATGACAATGAGTATAAATATATTTGATGTGATCAATACGAAGAATCCTGGGAGACGGTGCAGATAGACCATAGCATGCACAGGGGCACGTGGTCGGATCGACGCTTGTTTCCTTAAGAAATTCTTTGTTCAGTATGGATAAATCCAAGTGAATTTGAGTAATCGTAAAGTAAAATTATCAACCCCTCCAGAAACTGAGCTACCAGTCGGGTCATCCTCGGTACTGGTAGAGAACCCGAAGGCGCTCCGACGCACACACAACTCGTTGATGTGCGCGAAGGAGGCGCGTCTGTTCCCTTCAACCATGAGTGATCATCGAGAAGAGTACAAAGCACACATGAGTTGCCGTTGAACTCTAAAAACGGATGGGGGCCCTAAGCTTACAAAAATATTGAAAAAAGGGGGAACACGACATATGTTTTACAGCCTTTAGATGTCTGTCTAAACAAGGCTTTCAAAGACCGTCTTCGCAAAAAATGGATTGAATGGATGACATCAAGTTCCGCAACACTAACAAAAGGAGGCAACCTAATGAAACCAGATATTATTGTAGTTGTTGCCTGGATTAAGGAAGCATATGATTCTATACCGACCGAGATGGTAATTAAATTCTTCCTTAAATGTGGTATTTCAAATGCCATGGATGGATCCGAAGATAACTATCTTTACGAAGAAATCGATGATATGGCTTCTGAGAGAGAAAATGAAAATGATAGTGGGGAGGAAACTGAAGATTGCACTGTTCACACCGATACTCAAAATTTGATTCATGATGGACTGTTTATTAATTTGGATTCTAAAATTGATTAGTAAAAGATTTAACTTTTTTATTATTAAAGATGAATTTTCATGTTAATTTTTTGTGTTGTAGATTAAAATTGAAACCCTTTTTCCTGTTCGACTTATACTTGAACCTTTAATTTTCTTCACTTTCAAGTCGAAAAAGTACACTTCGACTTATACTCAAACCGACCTATACTCGAGTATATACGGTATTTTTTCTTTAAAAATCAGTAATTTAAATAAATTAAAAGTATTTTATTTAATTGATAAGTATATTAAAAATAACCGATCTGTAATAAAATATGTCAATATGTATTTTATTGATTTGATTAGTAATATAATTAATTTGATTGATAATAAAATTGATTCACCGGTATTATTTCGACGCCGAATTTACGATAATATTTTTTGCAGTAAATTTTGTCGCCAAATTTATGATAATATTTTTTGTAGTAAATTTGGTCGTCGAATTTATGATAATATTGTTTTGTATTAAATTTTTTCGCCGAATTTATGGTAATAAATTTCGATGCCGAATCTGATAATATTTTTTGTAGTAAATTTTGTTGCCGAATTTATGATAATATTTTTGTAGTAAATTTTGTCGCCGAATTTATGATAATATTTCTTTACTTAACATTTAACATTTGTACTTATAAAATTTTGAAATTATATTTTTTCTGAATTTTTAATAACTTGTAAGTTCTTCTTTCATGATTTAGTAAAATTTTTTATTAGTTATTTTTAGAAAGATATATTAAAATGCCACTGCCATACGTTTTTAGCAACAAAAACAAATTAAAATTGACGGACAATGGTCAGTGTATACAATCGAATATACAATCAAATTCAATTCAAAGAAACATTACCAATTTATTTCAATATTCAATAGCAACATCAAGCATACTGGACCCCAAAAGGTTTTAAAATATAAATAACTTTAACAATTTAAATCCAATTGAATCTAAACTATGAGACATTTCTTACATAATATGGATGTAAAGTTTACTAAAAGCTCGCCCGTCTAACGTTTTTAGTCTTTTAGGAACAGGGTTTTTAAAAAGTTGTCACAAATTATACCATGTGGGGTCTGTGAGACCCCAAATGAATAATTAGCAAAACGAAATATTAAAAGTAATGCAATGCATTTTGATAATAATAGCAAGTAATAATAGTAAGATTCATATGTACATATGCTCATTTTATACATGAGTTACTCAATTGGTATATAAAGGCTCATAAATGTCATGCACATACTTTTCGTCAGTTATATGTGAATATATTAGGTAATATAAACGCACACGTTTATTATCTTGTTTGCTGGTGCATTTATATATGGCTACGCACGGCCAGTCAGTTATTTTCGAATTGTATGTACGTCTCTACAACTGCATAAATTAGCATTTTCATTGTTTTCAAATCGTTTTATAAATTTTATTTTTTTTGAATATGCAACGTCCAACTATAATAGCTGCAATTGAGGCGAATAGACACAGCAATTGGTGATGATATTTTCGAAGGTTTTATTTTGAGTTATCTTTTATAACATATAATTATTTTTTACTTGACCAGATGATGAAGAAAACGAAGATTTTTCAGAAGATGATGAAGTTATTTCCAATCCAAGAGAGCAAGAAAGTAGTGACGATGAATTAGAAGTGGTAAATAATGATGAGCAAGGCGTTATGGTATCTCGAAATGGCATTGAAATATGGGAACGTCGTTATATTTTTAATGTTGAAAGACAGCATAGACAACACGATATATTATGTGAGGAGGCAGGGCCCACACGACAAGCACTACCATATGGTTGTGATGACAGCAATCGACAGCGTTCAAAGTATTCTGTGGTTTAGATATAGTGGCCATTATCGTTCAAAACACCAACACAGAAGGCCGACTACACAACGCTAATTGGGTTTTAACAAATTCTGATGAGTTGTATAGATTTTTCGGTTTCCTCCTACTTGCCGGAGTTTATAGAGCGAAAAGCAAAGCACTCACTCAGCTTTGGAATGAACAACATGGTAGACCAATATGCAATAAAACGATGTCCCGCAATTGTTTTTTTGTGAATTGAGACGGCATTTACGCTTTGATGACAGGGGTACACGTGAAAAACGTCGACGAGATGACAAATTGGCACCAATTCGAAATGTCATTGACATTTTTGCAACAAAGTGCCGATCAAGTTATAAGCCCGGAGCAGTTGTCACAGTTGATGAGCAATTGGTGACGTTTCGTGGACGTTTCCCATACAAAATGTTTATTCCAAGTAAGCCGGGTAAATATGGTATGAAATTGTGGGTTGCAGCGGATGCAGGGAATTCCTATTGTCTCAACCTTCAAGTTTACAGTGGTCGACGTGGTAGTGCACGTGAGGTGGGACAAGGTACCAGAGTTGTACTTGAATTAACTGAGCATCTGACAAGCACAGGTAGACACGTCGTTGGCGATAACTTCTTTACAAATATTGTGCTTGTTCACGCTCTATTGGCACCTCGCTTGAAAAGCGGCGTTGCCATTTGTGTCCCCGAAAAATGATCGAAAGTATAACCAACAACATTTGTTATCAAGCAGTTTGCTTTGAGCACTCAATTCGTCGTAATAAATGTCAATAGAACTTTTCATATTCTTGTCATTGCTTTATAAATTAATAAATTTGTATATTTTAAAACTCTTAACTTACTAGTGTGATGTTAGAGACTAATAAAATTAATTTTTTGATAATAGTATCCGTAAAAATATAGATTCTGTACTGGGGTCCAACAGACCCATTTGGTCCTCAACGTGATTTTTTTTCTTGGTCGTTTAATGGTTAAAAATATATTAAAATTTAATTTCAACAATTTCAATATATTTAAATTGGTTTCATTCAATTACAGAATCGGTAGGTTATTTAATGAAACTAACAATGTTTTAGCAAATAACTTTCTTTTTATTTATTAACTGTTGAATTAACAGCCTTTGACTCAAATCTTATATCTTTCAACGTCTATTGTAACGGAGCAATGCCACTTTGTATGCATTCGTTTTTCTATATGCATTTTGTAGAGTTATTTTTGTTTCAAATAAACTTGTAGCGATCTACACGACGACTTAATTATTAATTGAATTACAATAAATTGGCCTTAGTTTAATGTTTTTATAATCATTAATTTTATCATAAACATTAAATCTGTCAGTGACTTCTTTGATAAAAAGGTCTGTTTCATCTGTATTGAAGATATCTTTATGTAAATAATTTTCCATTTCGATCATGAAGACATTTTTGAAGTTTTTAATCTGTGTTGTTTCGGCAATAGCTTCCTCACCAAGTAACTTTATTACATTCGAGATTTGCTCATTTTAGAAAGTTCCTTACAGAGTGTTCTGTGACTTTAGAGCTATAATTCGCTTTTGTTGATAAAAATCATTTGCAATATCAAATATCACAAAAAAATTATTGGAATACATTTATCTCTAAATAATTTTAAGCCGAATAAATGTTTTGATTTTTATAAATTTTGAAAAATGCAGCTCAGATTATATCTTTTATTAGCTTTTATTTGTTGTGTCTAAATTTGCTAACTATGCATATTTTCATGTATATTCCTTATGTATTACGGTGTTACGTTGTATAGGCTTGTATTAACATGGCAAGAAAGTTTTTCCGTTACTCTCCACTTCTAAATAAGAAAGAAAATTACCATTCTAATGCTATTTTTTGTTAAATCATGTTTATAAATATTTTTTGGCAAAAAAATCAATCGATATATATATATATATATATATAT
>MQRK01243535.1:52177-68305 GCA_001938485.1 Girardia tigrina
ATATATATATATATATATATATATATATATATATATATATTAATTTGTGTCATATGATTACTTTTCATATTGGATTTAAAAATGGAGTTTTCAAAATCTAACAGTCGATTCTACGCATACATTGAGTGGAAAATGTGGAACGACTGCAGCTGAAACCTATAGAAAGTTGTTCAATGTCTTCCCTGATGATTGCCCAATGGAACGCATTATAAGAAACTGGTTCTCTGATTTTACCTCAGGCAAGCGGCTATCGTTGGACGATCACCCACGAAGTGGACGTCCTTCAGCAACAACAACTGATGATTTGATTGAAAAATGTAGGAACATAATTAAGCAGGATGAAAGAATATCTTTAAGATACATAAGTGAAATGTTTGATGTCAACAAAGAATCAATAAGGACAGTCCTCCATGAAAATTTGAACAGGAAAAGGATTTTGAGCATCTGGGTGCCTTATCAACTGACTGATGATCACAAATGACAACGTATTGAATATCAAGAAATTTTTTGCAACTTGTGCAACAATATGGGAAAGAATACTTGATGAAACGATGGATAACAGTTGATGAAACGTGGATATCATTTTCCCCAACATTATAAAGATCCGACTACGAGTATGGGCAAGTGGAGATGATCCTCGACCACGTGCTGTTCAAAACAAAAAATTTGGACGAAGAACAATGCTTATTTTGCATTCACAGGTGATGGTAAGTTTCACATCGAAGTAACAAAATCTGGTGAGGCTATCAATTCTGAAAGATATACAGAAATCATTCAAAATAGTCCTACAAAGTTTAGTAAAGACAGACGACGAGTGAATATGCGAGAAATTCTTTGGCAGCATGATAATGCTCGACCACATTCATCCAAGTTTACCACGGAGTTTTTTCAGAAAAAAACATGTTGAATTGATTAAACAAGCTCCATATTCGCCTGATTTAAATTGGTGTGACAAATGGCTATTGAAATTTTTAAAAGGATCATTAAGAACAACATCATTTGCAAGTGAGGAAGAGGTCTTACAAGCGGTCAGTGATATTATGAGGAATCTCTCACAAGAAAAACTTTCACATGAATTTGATAAACTTTTTACACATGCTTTACGCTTAATGACAAAGTCAATAAAATTTTTGAAAGACAAAAGAATAATAATTTATTTTATACATTCCTCGTGCCTTGTATGAAATCCAATGCAAGGTTTCTTTTATTTGTATATTTTCAATGCCAAACATTTCTGAAATTTCTTCCCAAAAATTTTTAACTTCAAACATTATTTGTAAATTCTTCTTTTATTTTTTCTTTGTATGATACTTCTTTAACAGGCGCTTTTTCAATTTTTGTATCCTTAAGTTCACTATGAGGATTATGAGCAGCATCAAAAGTTTCATGTGCTCTAATATCATTACACTTTGTTTGATTTAAATCACAATTTTTTTCGTAAACGGAATGATTTTGTTCTTTAGTTTCCATGGGTCCACTTTATAAATGTTTTCTTAAATATTTTTTTCAAATGAAAAAATTTATTAATTTTTTTATAAAAAAATTCGATAAAGAAAGTCGATCTAAAATTCGTTTTAAAATTCATTTGAACCTGCTAATTCAATATTTATGTCTATTAGGGTCACTTAAATGTTCGTACATAATCACAATTTATTAATTTAAACTAAAAAATTAAATTTCTAAATGCTTTGAAAATTTTAATTTAGGATTAATTAAATTTCAAAACAAAAAAATGTTTTTTGGTTTCGTTTTGTGAAAAATTACAATCTTTGCTATTGTGGTACGCAGTGATCGCAGGAGTATTTAATATTATGAGGTTTACTCATGCAGAAAATTGTCAAAAGTTATTTCTGGTATTCCTTAATTAAATATTTTTTTATTTACAGTCAACAATAACTTTTGCGACATGATTCCACAAAACTCGAACGTAAAAATCACGGCACACAAAACAAATTGGACTAATTTTTCCTTTTTTTAACAAAATGAAAATTTTTTATTTTTGAAATGTTGTCCCTTCTATTTAGGAAAATGAAAACTCAAAATCTCAACTTATAATCTAAAATCTTTATTGAAAACGAAAAAGCAGTTGAATTTTTAGTTGAAGGTGTGATTGCAAGAGAGATTGCATCTATGGTTGTAGTTTTACAATGTTGATAAGAAAATCTACATTTGCTACAAATTGTTAGTAAAGTTAGTAAATGGTTAGTAATAAGTTACATAATATATTACATTCCTAACTGAAAAAAATGTTTTAAAACTTTAATTTTTCCATAAACATGATAAAATTAGGCAAAAAGCACTTAATAAAATTATATAAAACAAAGCATTTTGCATTGAGGATCCTGAATTTGCTGTATCTTGAATAGAATGGAGGTATTTATTGGGATAAATTTTGCCCTTGTATTCTCACAAATATTTAAGCTTGGAAATGTCTTTTTCATCGAAATGCATATCAAAAATATTATAAAAATCTTTTTGCTTTTTTATCATATTCATCCACTTCTTTATGTGGCCTTCTTTTGTTAAGAATATAATTATTTATTCCGAATTTGTCAACAGAACCATTTATGTTTAGCTTTTCGGATTGCATACACTATACCGATTTCCAACAAATAATTGTTTAAAATTTCTTCATCATTTGTCTCAAAATCATAGTGAATAGAGTTTGTGAAAGGCAAAAAAATATAATTTATTTTATAGTTCCCCGGTACATTGTAGACAATCAAATCTGAGATTTTGCTTATGTTTAAAATTTCAATACCGAATATTCTCAATATTTTTTCCCAAAAATATTCAACTTCAAACATTGAAATTAAAGAGTAATCTTCTACCATTTGCTTCTTTAATTTTTTTTATTGTTTGATACTTCTTTACTAGAATAATTTTCGATTTTTTCATCATGTAGTTCATTTTGAGAATTATTTTGAGTATCACAAGCTTTATCTGCACTAATATAATTACATTTCGTTATATTTGCACTACAATACTTTTTGAAAACAGAATAATTTTGTTCTGCATTTTCCGTGGGCTGACTTACAATAAGGTTACATAACTGTTTTTATAATTTTTATAGTGAAATTTATCCTCTAATAAATCTATATGTTGAAAAATTTACAGAGTTATAAAAGTAATGTTTACTAAATATTTTTAATTTTTCTTATAAGAATAAGTCGTATTATATCTATAGACTCAATTATATATTTTGTGAGTCGTAAAGGCTTCTGGTTCTCGTTTGCTTATAATCATCTATGCTAAGTTAAACGAGAAAACGTGAAGCTATAGTAAAACCTGAGTGATCATAATGGCTATAGTTCATTATAAGCCGTTATAAAAATTTTTAAACCCCCCACCTTATAAAAATGTCTCGAAGAAGAAAAACCTGTAAAATTGTTGAAGAAACGTATTCTCCTACAGAAATTATGGATTTGAAGATCAATTCTAGTTATTTAGAAAGACTAAGAAGTTCTGGAGAGCTCATATTGATCGAGTTTTGTGCTAAGCTTGGGTTAATTTAAAATATGCAGTATTGCAAGATATGTGGAGCGGATATGCATAATTAGGAAATCTAGACTCAAGTTTAAATACATTTTGGCCTGTCTGTTGCCATGTAGAACTGAGTCTTCAATTAGAGCTAATTCAATATTGGCAGGTGTTAAATCAGATATCAGTCAATACTTAAAGTTTCTTATACGCTGATACAACAACGATCTGGTTAAAACTATTAGCGAGGTCGAAAACGGGTGTCACCAGTTCTTCGCTTCTAAGAACAAGGATTGGCACCGCAGCGGGATCGCACAACTTTGCCATAGAAGGGTTCAAGCTATAGATTCAAATGGCCTTTACTTTGAAACTTAAATGTTTTTTATTTGTTGTAAAATTATGTTTAAGTTTTTAATAAAATATACGAAGACTTTTGGTTAACCTTAATAAATATTGCTAAAAGAACAACTTGATAGGTCCAATAGCAATATTTTAGATGCAAAGATAGACTCGACAGTAAAACAACTGAAGGATTTGCTTACACGAGAACATTATGATCAAAGAAAATATTGGAGTCATCAAAACAGTAGAAACATCAAATGTTGGAAATAATTGCACTAATTTACATGTGCAACTAAAAGAAAGATCAAATTCAAGAATTTAATATTAAATTATATGATTGTGATGTTTTCTATTTATAGAAATTTGTTCGGTTAGTAATGAATTCAATCATTTATTAAGGTATTGTTACATACGTGTTTCCGATGCACTTAGGATATATCAGGCTTTAATATAAAAATCGCCTATATTAAATAAATAGGTTTACATAAGGTATAATATGAAGAATGATAATGATAGACCAACATGTATCCTAATTTATATAAACTTCTTATATGAATTATATCAAATATAGCAACTCAACTATGTCAATACCAACACAATCTCCTTTATAAATTGTTGACAAAATACTGTTACATGAAAATTTGTTCATTACTTAAAGCACATATTCCTACATAAATTACGCCTTTTTCTAATAATACTACTATGCAATTGATTGTTTGCTTTGAATATTATGATATATTTTAACAATATTAAATTGTTGATTTAAATTAATATTTAAAGCAACTAATGTATTTAATAATAAATTATGTAGCTGAGTTGGCATTCTTCACTAAATATGTAAGCGTTATGATCTAAATTGATATGTTTGAATACAATAATCTAAATTGATGTATTTAAAACTAAAATGATTGATGGATTTAAAACTAAAAGTTGCGGACCTGATAAACGCGACAGTTCCCTGGAGCCATGGCCATGACAATTCTAAGAGATCTATCTTTTTATTAAAAGGAGGTATTGCCTACAGCATTTAATATTTAAATAATAAAAATTTTATTGAATTAAATATAGATTTATTATAAACCGTCTATTTGTATTGGAAATGTTTTCAAAAAGTAATATTTTTAAAAATAATATCTGATAAACGTTAAAAAATGTATTGATTTTTTGCAACAATGACTCAGGATAGAACCAAAAAATAAATTACTTTGATTTACCTATAAAATTTAAATTCTATTTTTTTAAAGAACATTTTATCTTCAAATACTTTTTTCGTTTATTTTAACTTTTAAATCTCTGTCTAATAGTTTTTCAATAAAATAGTGTCAGTTTGAAAATTATTAAGTTGAATATTTTCTATGGGGTGAAAAGTGACATGGGTTATTTGAACATAACAAAAAATTAAAAATTTTTCCTCCTTAAAAATGTTTTAAAAAAATAACGATAAAGAAAATTTTGTTTTTAAATTTAGCGCAAAACGTGAAAAAGTTTGTTTAATTGTTGTTTTTGAAAAATAAAAACAGACAAGAACTGAAAGAGTTAAATCTCCAGGTTTCACTTCAGGATTCATAATAACAACAAGTAGAATTTATTAATTATTTACAATCTTTTTAGAATACTTAAACAAATAATAACCACAACTGAAAGTTACACAGAAAATGTCTCAATATGATATAACTTAACTTCCAATTTTTTAAAAAAAAACTGAATCACGATGAAAAGTTTCCTTTTTTGCTAAATTTTAGTATAAATAGGATTTTTAAAAATAACAACGCGTAGAAAGAGTCAAATATTAAAAATAAACAATAATTTACAAACACAATAGAACAAAAATAAATTTTAGTTGGTTATATCTTAAAAATTATAAAATTTTAAACCCTTAGTTTTTTTATAGAGAATAAAGATTTAAATTTGAACATTTATATTTTTTAAAATTAAATAAAATAAACATTTAAGTTAGAATTTTTGTGACTTGCTTTATTTGATGATTGTATGGAAGAAGTTTATCTTATAACATTTTTCTTATTTCAAATTTTTTTTGTTTTTACATTTTTATTACAAAAAACGTTTAAAAATGTCAAATTTTTTTATACAAAAAATACAGTAAATATGTAATTTTAATTTGTTACTGAAGAAACGCAAATCTTAAAACTTTAAATTTTTTCCATAACCATGTTAAAATTAAAAAAAACAGTGCCCATTAGAATTATATAAAACGGAGCACTTTCCATCGAGAATCCTGAATTTGTCTGCTCTTGAATGGCGTTATGATGTCTATTGAGATAAATTTTTCTCATGGATTGCCACAAACATTTAGGCTTGTAAAAGATTTGTCTTCATCAAGACGCAGATCAAAAATGTCATAACAATCTTTCATTGATGTATTTTTACCTTCAATTATATCTTTATATGGTATTCTTTCGCTAATGGTAAAATCACGAACTCCAAAATTTTCAACAGAACCATCCATGTTACCTAATCGGATTGTATAAACTTCACTGTTAATAATGGATTCGACATCTTTAGTATAATTCAGTTTGTTGTTTTCAGTTTTTTTATTCTTTAATTTAAGATTTTTAAATAATTTTTGCAGATTAGTTACGTGTTTTTCAATTTTTTCGCATTTAATTTTTGAAAGTTTACTATATTTAGATTTAGAAGTCTCTTTTAAAGTCAAATTTCTGCCGTTGTAAATAATTCTTAAATCTTTTATATCAGTGTTTCAAAATTGAAATATCATTAAGATATCTTCCTAAAAACCAACCGATATCATCCAAATATTTTTCAAAAATTGTTTCATCATTTGATTTGATTCAAGCACTTTACGCTTAATGACAAAGTCATCAAAAGTTTTGTGAAAGACAAAAGAATAATAATTCATTTTATACATTCCTCGTATACAGATGTACGAATAGTAGCTGCAATAAAAAAGTCTATATCAACAGGATGTATCTTTAAAACACCAAAATTTTACTTCATCTATTTCTTAGGTCTTTGTACTGCTTTATTATGTCCATGGATAATATCCAATCCACAGTAACTGTAGAAATCTCTCAACCGACATATTTAAAGATTAAAAAAGGTTCATTAGTTTAATGGAAAATGATTTGGACAGAAATAGATTTATGTTTGGAGATAACGGAATCGCCGTACAAGTCGATGAAACCGCAATTTGTAGAGGTATGATAATATCAAATCCAATCTCTAGTTACGATAACATTCCTAATTTTACATGGCTTGTAGGTGTTATCGAAGAAACAATCGAACAAAGAGTAATCTTGAAAATAGTACCAGATAGAAGGGTAGAAACAATGAAATTTTTTTTGGAAAGTGCTATTGTTCCAGGAACTCTTGTTAAAACAGACGGGTTTGCATCGTATCCAAGAGTTATCAGCGATATTAGATGTGTTCATTCGGTGGTGAACCACTCCAGAGAATATGTAAATGAACACGGGGAGCACACAAGCCTTATCGAGAACCTCTGTAAACATTTAAAGATGAAGTACCAAACTAGGAATGGGGTCATGAATGACAATACTCCACAGTTTGTAACAAAATTGGCATGGAGAAGAGTTTTCTTGCGTAAAAGAAATTAAAACAACTTTAAAGAAGTGTTTTAGCAAATAACTTTCTTTTTTCTTTATTAACTGTTGAATTAACAGCCTTTGGCTCAAATCTTACATCTTTCAATGTCTATTGTAACGGAGCAATGCCACTTTGTATGCATTCGTTTTTCTATATGCATTTTGTAGAGTTATTTTTGTTTCAAATAAACTTGTAGCGATCTACACGACGACTTAATTATTAATTGAATTACAATAAATTGGCCTTGGTTTTTTCTGCATTAATTTCTACAGAAAAAAAACGCAGTCGGTCAATTAAATCGACTGCAAGCGCCTATCAGCTAAGGTATTGTTCCGACAGAACCATCACTTAATATTTTTAACTTATAAAATTTGAAGTTATAAATTTATTATATGTTTTATTTTATTTTATTGTTTCTTTCAGGTTGAATTTAATAGAAAATCTATGCAAATTTATCTACTATCAGCTCCCGAATATTTCCTCCAATGAACCATGAAAAACTGGATAGTAAAGGCAAATTAGAATCTCCTCTACCTCGTTTTTATGTGTCTCGCTTGCTTCTTTATTCGCTGAAGATTATTAAAGAAATAAACTTAATTGTTTTAGTAGGTGAATGTGAAGTATCAGTGTGTGGATTCGAAAATGAATCATGGTCCTTCGACAATAGCGATATAAATATATATATATAGCTCACTAATAATGATAATTTCTTAATGTTAAATTATTTCACAATTATTATTAGATCGCCTATTTTTTTCCAATGTTACGTTCCAAAATTATGAACCCCCCATGTCACAAATTGTCACTTATTATTTTTAACTATTAAAATTTAAAGTTATAAATTTATTATCTGTTTTATTTTATTTTATTGTTTCGTTCAGGCTGAATTTAAAAGAAAATCTCGACAAATTTATGCACTACATGAATATAAATTAGAAAAATTGTTAGGTTACAAGGTGATAATAGTTTAAATTTATATATTTCTTTTAAATAAACATTAAGGGCAAGTCTGCGGAACAAAAGGAAAAAGGAATTTTGAAAACAGTAAATATCGTCGGAAAAAAACCAGTTGTAAGTTTGAAAGGCATAGGAATATATTGAGATAATATATTCAAAATTCAGAAAGTGTCCGGTATGTCTCGGAAATGAAATCGATGTGGCGCTGCAATGCGGACATTTGTTTTGTGCGATTTGTGTGAAAGATCTTGGAGATGTTTGCCTAATTTGTAGACAAAAATTTGAAATAATGAGATCAATAAAACAATTATAAAATTTCTTTGTTCTGTTTTTGTAAATTTGTAAATTGTATTTATTAAAGTTATTTTTTATTGATTGAAATTAAATTCGTAAAAATTGTTGTGAATTGAAAGAAAGTTGTTTCTTTATTGAATCACAATCGGAACAATATGGAGAACAAGTAATTGAAAATCTGAACGAATTAACCTCTGTTTCCGACGAGAACATCTTTGAACAATCTCAAAAATGTATTCGAATGTGCGACGTTTTAAATGAAATGAAAATTGATATAAAAAATGAAACAGAAATATTTGATAGAGAATGGAGAGACAGTAGTATTCTTTATAGAAAGATGGACAAAATATGTTTCACAATGACTTTGCCTCTTATGATTATAGATTTACTATAGGGTGTTGTTTTGAAACCATATCAAATCGGTACATATAAGAAAGAATCCCTTCATTTCATAGGAAACTATTTAAAATGTACCGGCAACAATCTCCATCAAAGGAGTTTTAGAACATATTTTGAATACGTTTTAAATAATTATAGATTGATAGAGGAAATAGTTCATAAGAATAAACCACTTATTAACGTATGCCTTTTGTAGATCCTTTAAATCCGTGGTGCGATGTTCGCGATTACATCAGATGTCATGAGAACAGTTGCGTGATCTGTTGGGAACCTTCAGAGATATCAAAACTAGTGACATGTGAAGTTTGTGGTACCGGACTTTGTTGTAACTGCACGAAGAATTTCCTAATAATTGACGATAAATGTTTACTAAAATGCGTTGGTAGATCAATAAGGAGAGACGGAGGTCATCGTGATCCTAATGTAAAAGATATTGAAGAAATGATCAATTCACACAAGGATGAATATTTGCAATTAATATTGGACAATTTAGGTCATGTTTATCAAATGATGAAGGGGTTATCAAAAGATGAACATTCAACTGAGAGACATTGATGAGGTATACAAGTCTCTGTCGTTCAATGATCATCAAGATCAATTAATATGATTTTGATGAATTCGTTAATGACATCAAAACTTTTATTAAATTTAATTAATTTGAAAATGCTTATCTCATCATATTATTTTCCGCAATTACATAGGACATATCTTTATTGTCCAGTTTCACGGTATATTTCAACATTAATATTTGAAATGAAGATATTGATAAAAAAGACAAAGAATTTGAATTTCGAAGAATCTATGAAAACGGAGTACTCGACTGTTATCGAAGAATTGCGATGCATTTTGGAAAAGTATTCAGGCTTAAAATTGCAATTTTGAACATTAGAGCAATCTAATACCAGGATCAAAACCGAAATTTGACATTCTCTTGTCTCGCTTTTTATGTAAATTAAGAAAGACAAACTGTCATCAATGCAAAAAAAGGACATATAACAAAGGTTTGCAGATCCAAAAACACATTAATTCATTCACAGACAGTAAATGCTTTAGGAGAGAGCTCAAACACAGAATTGATATCTTTTTTTGTCGATTTAACGTTACACATACATGAGGAACTATGTTTTGATAAAGGAATGAGCCATCATTCAATTAAATCATTCAGATTTTAATGTAACAATTTCTGTCAATAAATTACTTGAATTATTTATTAACAATTTAAATTCTGATTTACATTTGCTGTAAATATGTGTATGATTGAAAATTATCTGTGTTTATTGTATTTTATTTTTTGTTGAAATATTATGAAGGGTTATATATGGTTTTTCTAATCATCTGTTATTCTGTACTCTTCCATAACATCACGACAGCGGACTCATCACTTAAATCCACCAACTTTAGAACGTAGAAGGAAAATTTTAATTGGTTTATATATATATAAACATATTGTAACAATTTAATCAATTTTGTTGAAAAAAAGTCTAAATTCGAATTTTAATAGAAAATAAATGCAGTTTAATAAGCAAAGATCTAGAATTTTCAATAGAACCTAATAGAATCAAATACTAAAACATCAAATAATTGGAAAATATTCACAGGCAGCAGCCCATAGATCTCAACGGTGGATACAATGAAACCTATGATTTGCAATTAATTACAGATTTATTTTATTTAATTCCAAGCAACTGCAGAGACAGACTAACGACGATGCAATATAGACACATGTATATAGACAGTCCGTAATTTTAGGGGCCGAAAATTGGTTTTTTAAAAACTTAAAAAATATCCGAATTAATCGGACTAAAATTAAATCGAAAAATAAAGAAAAAACATTATTAATATTTTAATAAAATTAAAATAACTTTGTTTAAAGAATTGTAGATTTTCAATTTTTCGTTTTATTGGGTTCAACGTTAATAGTTAATAATTCATAGTTAATACTTCCTGATATTACTAAATAAGTAAGTTTTTATAAAAGTATTACATTAAAAAAAATGTAATGTAGATGTTCAGTAAAAGTTAATTTATTCTGGTATAAGACCTAGTACAGATTTAGGGCAAATTTTCTAAGTTTTTTAATAAATTAAATTAAAATTATTTAAAAATTAAATTTTTAAAATCAATTTTTTTTAAATAAAAACATTTATTATTTTTTTAAAAATTTAAATCATCCATTATGAAAATTAAAATTTATACAATTTATTTCAAAATTAGTGCCCTAAAAGAATCAAGAATTTGACGGAATATTGTAAAAGAAGTTGGATCTGCGACTTGTTCGGGAATGGCGAGCAGATTACGAATTTCTACTTTTAGGGGACATGCAAGGGAAAGGAAGCAGTAGAAAGGTGGGTGCAGGAAGGAAACCTGGAATTTGCGAATTGGGAGATGACATTTTTAATTGGATTTTGGCTCGAAGAGAGGCCAATTTCGTAGTCCAGATATCAGATGTCCAAGAGGTCGCCCTTAATATTGCAAATGAACATGCGATTTTATTTTTATTTTAATTTTTTAATTTTATTTTAAAATTTTTATTTTTATAAATTTTTAGTTTCAAAAAAATAAACGACTTCAACTTGACACGGATAATAATACTACCACTATCGATTTCAGCGATACAGAACGCACGATCAACCTTTGCATCGTTAAAACATTGATTTCATATCGACGACTCAATCGACTCCACTGCAATATATTCCATAAAAAATCGGTCACGTGTCCAACTTTCAGACGCATCACACCTTATCCCCTTATGATTACCGTGACACGCCTCGCGATTGAATCAAAATTGAAAGAAATAAAACAGAATCCAATTTTAATTTCAAGAAATAATTAAATTGGGTATGATGAAAAAATTTTGTTAAACATTCATAATTTTAGAATTTCATGAATTTTATGTCCATAAATTTTTAAAGAAATATTTATCCTTTTTCTTTAATTTTAATTTTTCCGTAAATGATTTATCTCCTGAGTCGCTTGCGCCCAATTGGAATCCGATACATATAAATAAATATTAATATATAAAACTTTTCAGGGGAATCTGTGTATCTTTTGTACAAATAAATTATAAATAAATATTAAATATAAATACAGATATTTAACTTTATACTTTTAAAATAAATTTTACAATCGACTTTATTAAAATTTACATCCTTTAATAATGTTATTACAAAAAAAACCTTTTTTTAAGATTATTTCTAATTTACACTGTATTAAAAGTCCATTGTTATATCTATTTACTTCTTAATATTTATTATTCTATTTAGAGTTGTTTTAATAAAATTTAAATAGGTTGGTAATTTATTTGTTTTTTTTAATATTTTTCTATTTGGTATTAATATTTTTTTTACATTTGTAATTAAAATAAAATTTGCTTAGTCAAGGAATACGTATTCAATAGTTGTTTTCCGCAAAAACTATCTATATTTTACTTTTTAGATGTGGGGTTACGTACTGCGTTTACCTAATAATTTTATTAATAAAAATAATATTTTCTCAAATAAATAATAAATTAACATTTGTTAAATGAAGAACAATTTGTCGGCTTTTGCTATCGTAGTATTTTCGTTAATGGCGCGATGTGACCGGCCGAAAAAGAGAAAGTATTGCAATTTTTCAACAAATGGAAAATAACGATCATGGAAATGGAGATAAAAACGTAACAATGGAATAAGGACTCGAAACAAATAATCGTAAAATTCTCGAAAATATGAATTAAATCAAGCTGATTTTGCTGTATTTTACAATACCAAATTCGGTATAATTTGCTTAAATTATGTGGATGTGATTTTAATTTGAATAAATTAAACATAAAATTATTTAAAATAATAAGATTAAATTTTACTAACATTTGTTTAAATTTTGATAAATTCTAATTTGTAAATAAAATTGAAACGAATACGGAAAGCAATAGCAACGTTAATTTTAAATTTATTAAAATATTTTCTGAAATAAATAATAAATTAAAATTAGGACTGACCAATACACTTTTCAATGTCACATTGAGGTCAATGTATTAAAAAATTTCGCCGGCGGGTGCGCAACTTGCAGAAAAAATTAAAAGACTAACTGTAATTAGGGGAGATTGATGCATATTTCCATGAACTTGTGATGCAATTATTGATGGAAAGAGTAGTACTCTAATTGCAACAGAGCAAATTTTACACCAATCCAACCTGAACATTGAACTTACATTTGATGATCTTGTCAAGCAGTTAAAAAATAAGAAATCACGACTCGATAAGCATCAACAAGAATGCAAGTTGTGTGAGGAACAACTGATGAAGCATAGCTCAAATTCTTGATATAATTGACAAAAAGAGACTTGTTGGGATGAGAAAACTAGTGAATAATGGAACTAAATACTGAAATATAGGAATCCTATGGCAATGCAGAAATCGATGACATAATTTTGTTGAAAAATCTCCTTAAAACCCATTCATGGAACAGTGACCAGTGATGACGCAACTACCTAGGATAACCGAATTGCTGATCTTTTACGGAGAAAGAAAGGAGCTGTAAAGAAGGTGGACTTCCAAATACAACAGGAAAAAGATACCAGTGACATTGATAAGAATTACAGATATAGTAAAATCTTGAGAAAAAAATCATTGTGGCTATTTATTTATTATAACCTCCATCTATTATAAAAAGAAGTACACTGAAGCTGAATTCAAAAATTTCTTTTAAAACTTAACCAAAGATAAAAAGATTTTTTTAGGTTTCATTTAGAACAGAAAATAAGCAACAATATACCGCCTAGGCAGTTGTAACAGTATTTCTTTAAATACGAATAAACCATATAACAGTATACGTCATATCTCTGGGATGCACAAACCAAATAATAACCATCCATTAAAACTAGAAAAGAATAGCAAACCGTTCTGTATATGACTTCATTTTCTAGATTATTAAAACAAATATCAAAAGTGTTTTTAAACAATAAACTTTAAATAATATTTTAATGAAATGAAATGGAAATTTTCTATTTTTTCTATTAGAAATATTTCTTTACTGTTACGTTTCTTTCTTAAAATAATTCATCGTAAAAATTTCTATATTTTACGTATTTTTTCTTTGTTGCTTTTTATTCGGAAATTATTAAATCCGGTAAGAAATTATTTTGACTTTGTTTATTTTAAAATTCAAGTAGATATGTTTGATTTTTACCATAAAAAATTTAATTGTCGACATTGTTTTTTCATCAATAGTTATGAAGAAAAAAATATGTTTTATTGAATAGAAACGACTAAATTCAAGAGCAAGTTTTATCACGAATGAAAAATGATTTTTAAAATAGAAATAGTTTTAGTATTAAAATTAAAAAAATTTATATTTTAATTTTATCTGTTTTCCGGTAGTTTTATCAAAAATGTTATTGAAAATTAAACTTAATACGATGTTCAATTTCTAACTTTTGAATTTTTCACAATATGTTTTTTAATTTTCGTGTTCAGATATTTTTTATTATTTACATTTCAAATTGTTGTTGTGATTTTAAGGCTATGTAATTACAGTGAAATTGAAATAAAGTAAGGGAAAATAAACATTCTGGGTCAAAAAATCAATAATCAATAGAGCAAATAAGTTGTTGGGTCTCTGGGAGACGATTATAAACTTCTCAAAAATTTACTTCCACTGATTCGACCTATCTAAGTGGTGTGCATAGAACGGCAGGTCAAATTTTATAATTTACAAACTTTATTAATTACTTTTGAGAATTCATTGACAACAAATAAGACAAATATTGAATAAAATTTATTAATTAATTACAATAGTTTACAAATATATATACAGTGTCGCTCAAATTAACCCGTCAGTACATTTTTTTCATATTATTTAAATTTATACAAAATTTACCAAACCAACCATTTTTTGAAATTTTACATGTAACTAACTTAAATATTGAGTCAATTTATCAATAAAAATATCTCATAAAAAATAAAAATTGAAATATTTATGTAAGATTTTCAAAACAAATTGGTCGCTCAATTTAATCCACCATTGCGTCATATCAATAAAATTTTGTTTTTTATTATACATAAACGTGGGCACGTTTAAAAATTTGTTAAACTTTTAAACGGTCTTTGTTTAGCAAATTAAACGTTTAAAATTTTAATTATAAGCTTCATCAAAAACCAATACCTTTTCTTCAATACAATACATCTCGTTTTTAAAACTTTTTTACTCGAAAAAAATTAGAAAACGAACAAATATAATTGAAATAATTTTACGTCTAACAAAAACATTTACTGAAAATTTTGATGCAATTCTCAAATATGATATTAATACCACTTTTCATATTTTGTATTTACAGTCCCACGAAAAAACTCAATAGATTGGGACAATGTGTTCTTTACAAATGAATAGGCCTTAGGTAGCGTGATAAAAGTTTCAAAAAAGTATAACCCATATCGTGAGTTTGAAATACGAACTTAAGAACTCGTTTATAAATCGCTAAACGTTTAAACGTCTTAAAAATCGTAAACGTTTAAACGGTCGTTTAAACGCGAAACGTGCCAACTTTTAATTATACATGATACTGATCATTTATATTATTTAATAAGATTCTGTCCTTATAGATACACCACTATCTATCCGTGAAATAATTATTAAAAAATATCATGAGAAGAAGACACAGATTCAAATTTCATTGGATACTGATATCCATCGATCAACGATATCGGGTATCATAAAAAGATACAAAGAAACCGGTCAAATTGGAGCGCAAGAAATGGAAAATGTGGATGTAAAAGAAAACTATCTGATCGAATTGACAGGGCACTCGTGAATCAAGCTTTGATAAATCCTAAAGCAACCTCAAGGACAACACAAACTGCTATTTGTTTGAATGCCATGAATGTGAGTCTTAATACCATCAAACGACCATTAATAAGAAGTGGTTTATCTTCATATCGACCTCTAATATCACCTTCCGGTCGCGTTGCGATTCCATTTTTACTTATTTTTTGAACCCATTTGTTAAAAATAAAATAATTTAATTAAAATAATTGATTAAAACTAATTAAAAATAAAAATTAAATTAATTAAATTAAATATATATAAGTATATATATAT
>MQRK01243535.1:98583-118219 GCA_001938485.1 Girardia tigrina
GCCAAATGGCCTCATATCAGTGAAAGTGCTCCGAGAGAAGGTAAACTCAAGCAGCTATATAAAATTGTTGGAGACCTACGCTGTGCCAATAATGAATTTAAATTTAAAACCGAATTATTTGTGTTTATATTGTGCATGTTGTATGTTGATTCGGATTGTGCCGCTCCTACACAGATGGATGATTACTATTTTCTTTGATTCATACTAATTACAAATAATTTAATTTAATTTTAAAGTAAAAAGATTTAAAATAATTTTTGAATGTATTATTTATTTTTTAATGTAATTTAAATTTTAATCTATTAATTTAATATATTCCTTTTTTAAAATGTTTAGATTTATTTTTAACCAATTAGATTCTTTATAATTAATATTTTTTATTAACAGATTTTCATTTATTGAAAATAATTAGTATGATCTCAGAAATTCATATCAAGAAAAATTTCAAATAGTGAATACGCTTGTGATATTAATAAATGTTGTAAAACGCATATTGATGCTGTTAATATGGCGACCACAGCTCATGTGACAACGAACATTATGGGACACGAAAAATTCGATGGATCCATGTCGAAATTAGATGACTTCATAAAAAAATTTCGAACGTTATGCGGATATTATGGGTATAACAGAAGATAGAAGATTAGTGATGGTGACGATCTTCATGACTCCATCAGCAATCATAAAATTTTCAGAAGCAGATGTAAATACGTATAAAGAAAAAATGAAAACGGCATTTGTGAAAGAAAAATCTCTGCTTGACACAATGAAGGATATTTTAAATCTTCGGTGGGGATCTTCAGATCCTGATGAAACATTCAAAAAAGTCGAAGAATTAGTAACGATATTAACAGAAAGCAAACTTTCTAAGAAAAACTGCTCAACCTTGTCTGCATGAATATGGTTGACGATTATGAGCTGAAAAGAGAATTGAAATTGAGAGGAGCTACCGAAACAAAGGACATAAAGATGTAGTTTCAAATATGTATGAACTACGCAAAATGGAAAAAGGAGAAACAGTTGCGGAATACAATACAGTAGGTAAACACGATGAATGAAAAACGGTAGGCAAACGTAAACCACACCATAAAGAGCGAAACCAACAGAGAAATTTCGAAAATAAGTACACTAATCAAAGAAATAATGAATACAAACCGAGAAATAACTATTCAAAAGTTGTAAAAGGCTGGGCATGCCACGAAGAAGGACATATAAGAAGAAACTGTCCAAATATAAAGTGTTCTTATTGCAACAAAAACGGCCATATCAGGACGCAATGATACATGAACAAGAACAGATTTAAAGAAAGAGACCAATAGGCCAGAAAAAATGAATGGCAAAGAACAAATAACCCACGAAATCAACAGAGGCATCAAAATCGAAGATATGATATTGCAGAAATGCATGATGACAACGATTACAACGAATATGAAGAAACACGATCAAATGATGGAAACTCAAGGCAAAGAATGTTTACAAATAATAGACAAGTATACGACAAAGACCAGGGAAACGAGGATGCACGATCACAAGGTGAGGTGATCAGTGTGCTTCACTAAAAAGTTAAAATGTGTGTGTATGTGTTTGTATATGTAATGGCATGTGTGATTGTGTTCTGGAAGATGCCCTACTTGAAGTTTGTGAATTAGATTGTTGGAAAGAAGAATTTGAAACATACTGTTTTGATAAGGAGATGAAGACAAAATCGCAAAAGTTGAAACAGGAAGAAATGTTGAAAATATCAAAGCTCAATATTATATATGGCAAATTGAATGAATATTTTGATTTTCCCAAAAGATAAGAAAGAACATCTTCAAAGAGTGGATAACGTATTTGAGAAGATTAAACAATCAGGTTTGAGAATAAATCCGGAGAAATGTCAATTTTTAGTAGAAAACACTAAATTCTTAGGATATATCATAAGTAAAGATGGTATTGAAACTGATAAATCAAAGATTGACGCGATAAACAAGTTTCAAAGCCCATCATGCATTAAACATTTAAGAAGCTTTTTGGGCTTGACAAATTACTACAGAAAATTTATAATGGATTGCACAGGACATTCAAAAGTATTGGAAGGTTTATGTGATAAAAATTAGCATAAGAAACTGATTTGAACTGAAGAATGTGATGAAGCTTTTCAAAAACTACAAGACAAAATGATTAAAACTCCAATTTTGGCATACCCTGATTTTGCCAAAGACTTCATTCTTGACACAGATGCAAGTTTTGATACGATAACATTATACAGTTATTTTAAATTAGAAATAAATATCAACATTACATATTTTCAGACAATAAGAATTAAAATATTAATCAGCCGTTAGGGTAGGAGAGACATAACACTAAATCAACATTCAACATTCAAACACAAAACATCAAAATTCAAAATATTCCTTACAAATATATCCGTGAAAAAGACGTATACCAGTAAAAGAAAGTTAGATAGGTATATATAAAATTAAAAAATAATCAAGTTTTATTAAACGAAAAGAGCCCTTTGAAAATATATTTTATTTATTATTTTTTAATATAGATTTATTTTTTATTGTTTCCATTCTTATTATTAGCTCACTTTCTATATTGGTATATTTTTGCATCCATGGAATTTAGAAACCTATTTTTGAAGGCTTTTTACTCAATCGATTTTCTTCAAACTTTGCACACTCACTCATTCTCGATGACAATAAATGATTATGTGAAAATTTGATCGAAAAAAAATTTTAAGATTCCAAAATGGGATATAAAAATTAATTTTTTTGATTTACTAGTTATTTAATATTATTTTAAAATCAAATTTTAATAATAATATATTTCAATGGTTTTATATTTATTTATTTTTATTATACTTCAGATCACACAAGAAGCCATGGAGCACCCTTTAGATGCAATGGTGCTCCAGGGCATTGAGCTCTGGTCAACTATTTGTCATAAAGAGATCACAGTGGAGGATGACCTCAAACAGTTTTTGCCGCAATTCGCCGTGCAACACTTTGTGCCTCTCCTGCTCAAAATCCTTGAGAAGCAGGAAGAGAGAAAGGATGAAGACGAGTGGAACAAGCACAAGGCGGCCGGGGTGTGCCTGTCTTTATTTGCACAGGCGTGCAAGGAGTTGATTGTTGAGCTGGTGCATCCTTATGTCCAGCAATCGATCCGAAACGCAGACTGGCGCAAAAGATCCGCCTCAGTCATATCGTTCGGATCGATTCTCGAGGGACCGACCCCAGCGTCTCTCGAGCTGCTAGTGACCCAGATCATGCCAGATATTACCGATCTCCTGTCGTACCCTGTCTCGGAGGTCCGGGACAGCGCCGCCTGGACAGCCGGCCGCGTATGCATGGTTCTCCCCAATATTGCAATCAGTGATGCGTGTCTGTCAGCTCTATTGAGCGGATTGATAATTGGTCGATGCAGTGAAACGAAACTCAAAATCAAGATATATAAGGCGTTTTCTCTGCACAACGCAACCAACGAAGGTGAGTTTTTATATTATTTAGTAATTGATTGATATGTGTAAAATAATTGATTGTACTACATTTTAAAATTTTAATTTTTTGGTTCACATAATTTTCGATATTAACATTTATTTTCGATGGTCTTCAACCATCTTTCAACGAGTTGCTCGATTCCACGAGTGCACCACTCTGTCGTTTGGAAGCCAAGAAAGCGCGGCACCTTGTTCAACCTCTTCTACTGAATCGAACTGCCGCCCTTTGAGAAAATGCGCCATTGCTGGGGGCAAGGTGGGGCTTTAGGCAGGGTGTGGCAAAACTTTGATTCCCTGTAGCTCTTGCACTTTATCACGAGTCAAACGTACAGTGTGTGCCGGAGCGTTGTCTTGTTGTAGAAGAACTTCGTAGCGATTGACCAATGCCGGGTAACGTTCACGGATAATGGTGTAGACTCTGTCCAGTTGCTGAGTGTAGAGGTTTGCATTCACAGTACGCCCCTTCGATACCAGCTCTAAGTGGATCACCCCTCGAAATTCCACCATACACAGAGCATAACTTTTTAATCGAAGCGTCATTTTTTAACTACAGGTTGGGCGAGCATACCATTGATTCTCTTTGTTGGGATTACGAAAAATATCCACTTTTCATCCCCTGTCACGATCGTTCTGAAAAAGCGCATGTTATAGTGGTGAGCAAGCGATTCATAGCAGACTGTAATCAGCATCAATATATGGTCGCCCAGAGCGAGGTTGGTCTTCCAAATTGACGTCACCACTTGAGAAACGCTTGAACCACGATTGTGACGCACGAACACTGACTGTACCCTCTCCTTCTACTTCACATATATCACAGGTTGCATCAGCTGTACTGAAGCCTCTTTTCCAGTAATTTGGCAAAAGGACTCGAATCCCAGATTTTTCGCTCTCCATAATCTGATAAGAATAAACAAACAAAACTTTAATGATTACACCGACGCTGCAAGGAGATTAGTCATGCAATACTAATATAAAAATAATATAAAAATCAATAATGCCAAAATATAATTTTCATATAAAGTCATTGTCACAAAGTAAGGCATAGAAAAACGAAAGAAATTTTTGAATCACTCCAGTATGTTGAATCAAATTTATTAATAAATTGTGAGCTCAAGTCTGAAAATAAAAACTGAACTTTCAGTGTCTGACGCAAGTATATTCTTTTGGAAGGCGATACAATAATTTTCCTTGACACAATATTTAACATTAAAATTCTTTTTTTTAAAAAATCAGTATTATAAGGCGGTAATTAATTTTTGGTGCGCTGATGAAAATTTAAATAGTTTTAAAAAGATTATTTTGATTGAAAATCAAATTTTAAAAAATTAATTTGAATTTAAAAAAACATTAATTAAAAAACATTCTTTATTAAAAAAAGTTTATTAATATTTGTAAAAATATATTTTCTAATTTTGAATTAATTTAATGATATGTTTAAAAGATTAAATATTTAAAAAATACAAGATTGAATATTAAATATAACGTATTTTTAAAATTTCTAAAATAATAAAATATTAAAAATGATTTTTAAAAAAAACAGCATATAAGAATTCAATTGAAAAACAAAATTATAGAATCAGGATAAAAGGTTAAAATAAAAGAACATATTTAAACATTAAAAAATTTTTAAAAAATTTATTATATGTAAAATCATTTTGATAAATATTTTTGTTTAAAATTTAAAAATTGAATGTTGTTTTGACTTAATTAAACTTATAAATATATGAAAAATTATTTGAAAATAGAGATCAGCGGATAAATTATTAATTAGGAAATAGTTGGAAAATTTGTTTTAAAGTTGTTTTACAATAAAGATATAATTTGAGTAAAATGAATATTAACATAACAAATACTTCTCACGTATAATATTTAAAAAAATAAATAATTTAGATCTTGATGAACCGTTAAATCTTGACGATCAATTGCAATTATATCATTCAAAGAAATTAAATCCGTATTTCGTGGAAATGATCCACCAAATTATCCCGGTCAACAATCTGCCACTGTGCGATCAAGCATCATTAATTGCGGCGCGCAGCGAGTTGATGGAGATGACCAATAGATCATCTCCCAAATATTATGGGAACATTAGATATATAATATCTAATGTTCTCGAGAAGTTGCGCGCCATTATGACAGAGAATGTGGCTCGTAGTGGGGCCTATCTAGCTACACAGCTAGATGAAATAGTCAAGTCCGGCATGACAGTGATCACCGACCAGACGTTATTAAATGCAGCCATCTTATCTTATCTCTGTAATTGGATTACGAAATGAGTACCAAACTTTGTCAACGATAACAATAAAGTTACTATTATTATTGTTGGGAATACTGACTGTTTATCCAATTACACTTAGTTTTACTAAATTAACTGACTCGAAACTTGGAAGGTTCTTCTAACTTGATTAAATCAATAAGGCGTCAATTATTTTCAAATATATTTATTGTCAATACAATTGTAACAATTCCAGCGTATAATTACAATATCCAAAAATCACTCATTAAACAACTCTGGTTTCAAAATTTTATATATTTCAAATATATATTTATATAATTAAGCTTAATTTCATTTCTCCTTTTTTAAGTTTCTAAAGGGTATTTATACCCAATGACACAAAAATATAGTTAAAAAAAATTTATTAATTTATTATTATATTATTTTTAACGCATAAATTAATCGTGATATGATTTATCGCCCGTCAAACAAATTATGCTTTATCGCCTCTAAAGTGATTTATTCAAATGGATTCATTTATTATTTTTTTGAAAAACTAAAGTGAGTGTTTTTTATAAATATAATAATAATAATGGTACAAATAGTAATAAATGTAATAATAATAATGATAATAATAATAGTAATAATAATATAATAAAATTAATAATTTCTGATAGTAATATTAAAATCAAAATAATTATAACAATATGCAATTAATTAATAATAAAAATATAGAAATATTAATAAGAATAATAATATTAACCATGATTATAGTACTGCAATATATATATATATATATATATATATATATTACAACACTAATACGTATTATAGACTTAATATGAAAAATTTGTTCCTACTCTGGCAAGACGCTTAATGAATAAATCTGTCAAGAGTAAGGAATAAAATATATTATAATTAAAATAATATAATAATAGAATTTATATTTAAATTAAAAAAATAATAATATTAATAACAACAAAGATAAAATATAATATGCTTTTACTATATTAATAATATAAAATCTTACAGCTGTTAGACGATCGTCCACCGTCTCTGGACTTAATGTCCAAGCAATGAACGACCGACAAACAACTCGATCATCACTATTTTATCTTATTAATTATTTATTTTATTTATTATTATTTTTTATTCTTTTTATATAAATTTGTTTTGTTAAATTTTCTACTTAAGAAACCTCAACAAGGATAGGACCTGATGGTGCAAGAGCGGGCGCAGCGATTTTGTGGCTGCAGCGCGTCGGCAACGAGGAGCAAGCATCCGGTCGGGGGGGTACATTTAAAATGTTACTTTTACATTTTACAACCCTGAAATGGCCGTCCTGAAAGGCGCTTAACTTCAATGATCTTGTCCCCCGCATAGCATCTGAAAATTCGTCATACTCGCTACAATTCTCATCGATTTTTGATGTTTGCCAAAAAACCACAGAAAAGAGTTCATGTAATTGATTTAATTTGAATTAACACAATTCAATCTGTTTCTGTAACACTTTGATAAATTCATTGTCATTATTCGGCGACCAAATGATATATTGATTGATGCTCTGTCTGTAATTCACCGAAATACAACTCCACAACATTTTATCTGCGTGGAACACAAAGTCCAACTCACATACGTTCTYGAAGCATTTATTGAGAGATTCAACGAAAACCTGAATCAGATCTAATATTCCCAGTTCATTCTCCGCCGTGTCAACACAGAAAACAAAATAGAGAGTTGCATAATGTCGATAAATCAATCGATAATCTTGACCGTCGATTAAACTTCCACCTTCGAGAAAATTACAAACGTTTTCGTCGCGTTTCGAGACCAATAAATACGTTTCTTTAAAAATCGATTGTTGTTCTTCTTCAGAATAATGTGTATAGAATTTTGTTATTCGCGGTTTGCCGTGATTATTGAACACCAGAATTGCTTTAATCATGCTAAGAATGATAATAAAACGTTGGTTTGTTTTCTTGTCAAAAAAAAATTTAATTTCACACAATTATATTTAAATATCCTTGTTCCTTCAAATAAAAAACTTGAAAAATGTCGGTTTTAAATTTTTATTTTCCAAGACAATTTTGCGCCAAAATTTTTTTTTTTTAAACAAATTGATTTATTTAAACAAACCGAATATTTTTCGGTAACAAATACAAAAATTATATACAGATCACGACCGAATATTTTCGATTAACAAAAATATCATTTTTTGTTACAAAAAAAATGTCAATACCAGATTGGCCGATCTTTCATTTCCTTTAATGTAAAATACAATTTCTCTGTTTCGCCTTGAACGTATTTTACGATTATTTGTATTGAATTGTTGAAACTGATTAAGTAAATTTTCCCCAAAATTTTTCAGTTGATATTTTATTGAGGATAAAAAATTTTGCTTCCCATACAAATCCTTAAGAAGATTTAACCGTATATATATCATTCTTCTGATTTCGAGATGTTGTATATTTAGATGATTTCCAATTATAATTCGCATCTACTGCATTATTTTCTTCATAAGCTAAATCAGTTGGAGATTTCATGCGGTAACAAAATACGATACACTGTTGATTATCTCGATTTTTATTCATCCACAGTTTTGTTAGAAAAAGACTTTCAGTGTCATCTGGACTTTCACCGGTTGCGTAATTATGTCGAATTTCTTTGAGGAAATATACATTTTCTCGCATAGTTGTTGATTTAATCACCTGATTTTCTTATCTATCGCGCCCCTTTTTTACGATCAAACAATGGGGATATGCATTGATTTCAGAAGATAATTAACGAGAGATCGAGCGATTGTTTCGTGATGATCGACTGAAATCGTTGATAAATCGCAATTAGAAACTATTTCCAACATAATTCGTTCGGAAATCGATTGAGTTTTTGTAGGAGTTTCTGATGTCGATAAATTCAACAGCGTTCAAAATTCTCGTGTGATACCATTGTTTATCGGAATTATTTAAACAATTTCGATATTTGATTTATTTAAAATCGTGAAACAGGACCCCAACAGTATTAGGATTATAAGCCTTATTATTATTTTTATTAGTAGTATTATTTTTATCCTTGCTTTTAATATTAAATTTATTGATAAAATGTGTAGGATGAAATCTAATAAACGTTGCAAACAATCTGTTTGGTGGAGGGCTTAATGTAAAAACTTTTCTCAAAGATTTTCATCTGAAATACGTAGGGCCGTATTCCACCTTCTCAGTTTAGGCCTGATGTTATATTTAAACAGAACTTTTGAAATGACAATTTTGAATCGATATATAATAAAAAATTTTAAATTTTAATCAATTTATTCGGAACTAATATTTTAACGTAAATAGTACTATTATTAATAACTCAGACTACAAGTTAACTACATCAAAATTCGATATCTTAAAATTTGGTTTAGATAATGGTATTAAAACAAAAATAGATCAATGGAAAATGAAATAAAAATTGAGCTTAAAATTTGTATAAAAATTTTGATAATTATAATGAGAAGATAATCACTGGAGCATTGTTAATTAGGCATTTTAAACCTAACTTAAATGTTCAAAGTGATTCATCTAATAATATAAATATTTTATTTTTTGTTCATTTTTATTGTAATTTTAAATTGTAATTAAAAAGCCTGAAAATTAAGTGATGTTGCGTAATACTATTTCGATATATAAATGACTTCAATTTGAAATTTTCAATTAGTCAACTGAAGATGCCAAAACTGGCAAAACATGTTTTGAGAAATAAATATATGTAAACAAATGGACTTTTTATGTTATTTAATCGATTACCATTAGAATTAGGATTCCAAACAAATAAATTTTATTTCATTAATTTGTTAAGGTTGTTTCACCTCAGATGAAGGTTTTTTTAGCTTTGATTATTTAAAATTCTTGTTCAGAATTTTTCTGATTCGTGGATGATTGATTCATCCACAGGTGCAACAAATGATCAAGATTTAATAAACAAAACGACACGTGTTTTCTGTCATAAATGGGTTTTAAAGTTAAATAAGCAACAGAATCGTTAGAAAACATTTGATTTAGAGATGTCGATAATAATTTTACATCCGCTGCTGTTGAATTATTATCATTTTTAGCAGATGATAGAAGTATTTGGTTTGTGTCCAAAAGAATCAAATTAAGAATAGTTCTCAATATCATACAAACTAATTGACAATGCATATGTTTATCGACTGCATCGTAATCTAAATTCATCATTTGATTTTCGTAACCGCTGCATTTATTCCGATCTGTTTTGCAACCTTTGAATCAAAAATGGACATGAACGGGTGTGATGACGGCCCATACGTTAGTACGTCATAAATTACGGTAAAATCTTTGTTAAGTTGAACGGCCCTTCTCTCCAAATATTACAGATTTCCAAATTGGTGTCAGAAGTGGGATTGGAATTTTTAAGTTACAGGTATAAATAATTATATAGAAATTAATTTAATAAGATTTTTATTTTATAAAAGTGGTCGCTACAGGAACAATCAAATGGCGATGCACAAAAAACGTGAAGTTTCATTGCAAAGCGTGACTAACAACGAAGAACGATGTAATAGTGATAGAGCATCATCCGGAGCATACTTATGGACGAAACAAGACAACAGCAAAAGCTGTTAGCGATATGAAAAAGAAGATTACCGACATGGTGCTACACTAAGTGCCGTTCAGGGAACTATAGCTGAAAACTTACCCGAAAGTACTCTCAAGGCTCTTCCAAAACGAGCAACAATCAACAAGGCTCTGCAGCGTTTAGAGGCCTTGTTATATGTGACTTAGGCCCAAGGGTTTCTTGACGTATCATTTTTGGCACAGACAATTTGTTGGATGGATTACCTCGAACTTAGACCTGGATTGCTGATGAAAACTTTGCACTTGTTCCCACGCAACTTTTTCAGCTTTATTCCAACCATTTTGCATTTGGAGATGGAATAAATCCAGTCGGAGTGTTTTGCTTAATGAAATTTCAAACGGCAGATTCATTCAATCAAATGACTGCGGCTCTCACAACCTTTATTCTGACTGCTACGCCAACGAAAATATAGCATGATTTCGAAAAGGAAGCCATGACAGAATTCAGTTGCACTTCCTATCGCAACAGTAATGTATATATCAGATACGAAGAGCCTTCAAGATTGGTAAGAAAGGTTTGGAATCCACTCTTCAATACAACAAAAAATTACACCAGAAAACAAAACTGCATACTTCCTAACAATAATCGGAAAAAAAGCCTTTCACCTAGTTCGAAATCCGGCATATCCTGAATCAGTCTTTATATGCACTTCTACAAGAGCATCTACTACCAACAAACTACGAGATCAACTAAAGAACCAAATTCAACAGCATCATCCGACAATCAGCTGAAAAATACAAAAAATTATTACTCCGCATTCAAATTCAGGATTGTAAATGTAATTTTGGTTAATTAGGCTTGCTTCGTTTCGTACTGTCAAAATTAAATTTCAGTCGTTAGAAAAATTTCAAAACATTTGTGACATTGTTAGTATGCTTATTTATGTCTTTATTAGTGCTGCGCTTTAATCGCAGTTAACGCAGTGAATAGCGCAAAAAATTAATCACGACTAATCTTTTTAATTGCTATTAAAATTTTTGTATGACCATCCGAACTGGTCACAACACACGTCACATCTGAACTCTTTAATAAAATTGCTTAAATTAAAAAACAAATTAATAGTGTATATTGTAGAGTCCTTCTTAAAGCACATCAGTGAAACAAATTCATTTAAATACTCGTAATATGTATGTCACATCAATTATTTATATGAAGAAAATAATAAGTTATTTAATTTTTTTATTACTTTGTTTTTTTTGCTTGGCTTTATGAGTTTATTATCTAATGTTAATAAGCATATTTATTCAATTTTATCTATTTCATTTTTATTGTCTTTTGTATCTATTTTGTTATTTTATTTAGTTTATTTTATTGTTATATTTTATACATGTACATTGTATATGTGAATGCCATGAATTATTATTTGTATTACTTACCTGATAATAGTCCATGGATAATTAACTTCCATGGTATAATATAAATTCAAATATAAAGAATTGAAATAAATCAATTCACAAATAATCAATACTAATAATTAAAGAAAACTTACATTAAACGAAATTGTGAACCCGAATCACGAATACAAATAATAACACAATTACAAGTTTTCTTTTTCAATTCGAAAATAAATAAAAAAAGGAAAATCCTTACAGTCGACAAACAACTGTAATTGTCCTAATGATTTATATGCAAGAAAAAGTGAATTTTTTATCATTAAAAAACCCGAACAACAATCATCAAAATAAAGAACCAGACTAATCAGAGACTATTTTACTACTACCATCTGAAGCTAATATTTAAAAGACACTATCCTGAGTTTTTCCAAGACGAACTTTAAAGTAATAAATATTTATCCGGCTGCTTTTACTACTTCCTCTACTTAAATCATTTCATTGTTAACATGATTGTCGTTTTTGTTAACGTTTAATTGTTAACTTCTTTTTAATCTTTCAGTTGATAGTTTAATTATTTAATACAAGTTTTATAAAAATATTTTGAGTTATTTTTTATTGTTCATTATCCTAATACCTCTCAATTAAGAGTGTATATAGTTATTGTGTAGTTGAGTTGATGAACATTATTTCCTTCATTAAGTTAATTCCACAATATACATGACTTATTATCACTTGATTATCATTGTTTAAAATTTTTTATTTATAATAAGCTAAATTTATACGAAAGAAAAGTGAACCCCAAATTTTCGATTTTTAAAATTCATTTAACAAAATTAATTAATGTAAAATTTGTAAAGAAAATTTTATCAAAATAAGTAAGTTAAATAATTAAACTATTTTATGTATATAAGTATTTACATTATATATGATTGATAATCTAAATAAAATGGTTCCTCCAAAATAACGACGAATAATAAAATAAAAAAATAATGTTCAATTTCTTTAAATATTCAGAAATGCGGTGAGGAATTTGAATTGGAAAATTGTGGAGCAAATATATTTTGAGAAGAAATTACTTGTTTCATTTTTGTTTTGTAATGAATTGCGAAATCGAAACTGCACATGATTTTGACGTTTCGAAATATATAAAATAAATATATTTTTATTGTTTATAAGTCAAAAGGGTTTAGGCTGCCCCCGAAAAAGTTAAACTAAAAATATGACTAATGCATGGTTAAAGTCACACATCTTTAAAAGAAACTATATAATCAATATTTTCAGTTGCTTAATTTAATAATATTACACTGAATTTTTCAATTTCGAAGTCAATTTGAACCATTATTTATTTTTTAATGCTTTAACTCTTAAATTAATTGTGACTGTTGAACAAAATGGTAAACGTCAATTGATTCTTCTTGTATTTGCTGTTGCAGAGTCAGAAAATGCAGACATCTGAAGAATTGAAAGATGTACATACATAGGTAGAGTCTGTTTTTAATACCAATATGATTGGATTATCAGTTATCAATAATGAATTTTATTAAGTCTATATTTAATGTGATGCAAAAACTTGAGCTAATTCAAAATTATACATTCTAAGATATTTTCAGAACACTTCTAAGCAAGCGGAATCGATGAATAATTCTCTAAAGTAGTTTGTTACAAAAGATATTACAAATCTAATTATATCGATTAATAACTACAATATGAAAATCTTCAACAGATTACGAAAGACTTTAATAATTTTTTATTTTCCAGGTGAGTTAAAAGTTATTCATGTTTTTTAGTGAATTAAAGTTTTTGTTTTACCATATTATTTAAGTCTAACATTTATATGCAACATTTCGTATCATTTTAAAGCACATAAAAAGGTTAATTAAACTACACTTTAAAAGTTAAATTTATAAACATCATTCAACTTTTTATTTTTTACACTTTAGAATGATTGAAGAAAAAACAATAATTCGTGTCTTATTACGACTTTATTGGAAAAAAAGCCTAACAGCAGGAACTGTGACTCGAGAAATTTGCAACATGGAAGGCAAAGATGTATTACAAGGATGCATGGAAAATACATTTCAGTGGTGGTTTCGTCTTTTAATCACGAAGATACCAGTCTTGCGTGTTTGGTGGAATTATGAGGGATACAAGCACTGGAAACTTGTTCATCATGGTCGAGCCATCGATGGTAACCTTTACAGCGAGTTCATGGTGTTTCGATCCCACGAGGTCCTGATAGAGTTGAGTAGATATAGAGTATCTACACAATTATAAATTCTAACGTTAATCCGTTTTTACTGATGTTGCAAAAATACAGATTAAAATGTTTATCAGAGTTATATAAGACGAATTTGAATAAGATGAATTTGAATAAGAACTGTACAAGAACTGAGAGATACTTGTCAAAAAAACAATGCCTAAGAAACTAAACGACATATTTGGTCAAGTAGTTTCTATGGTTAATTATATGGAAATGGTTAATCGCCCTGAGAGTGTCGACGAGCGGAGACGTGACTATCATGCAAAGGGACTAGGATATATTTATGTGTATGCTATATATATATATATATTTATATTTAAATAATAATAACAGTAATAATAATATAAATAGTAATAATAATGATAATGAATATAATATTAATAATGATGGCAATCAAATTAAAGCGATTGTAAAATACCAAAATAATATAAACAAAGCTATTCTCGCCCTTTTGACGATCCGTAAGGGTGCAACACATGATAAAAAATTTTTTCGTTTTAAATATTTTTTTATAAAAGTAAAAAAAGGTAAAATAATTATGAATATATTTTTATTATATATATATATATATATATTGGTTGAATTTTGTGGTTGTTTAAATATAGATGTACTTTCCGGTAACTCAGCACAATTATTTTAATAAAAATTATTGATTGGAATATTTTTCCTTACTTTACTGCGGATTATAATTCAAATAAAAAGAGTTGTTTTTAAGAATGCTTGGATCGAATAAATACTACTTCGCATTAATGACCAATTACAACATCAAATCGATAAAATCTCCAATTCCAAATTTCAAATCATGTATCTCTTTGTTCAGCTATGGACGCTGACTACGAAAAATTATTTCTTTATACAGAAGGGAGGTGGCTGTAATATGGGAAGTTTTTAAATCGTGTGTTGCAATTAAAAAATGAGTTATTGTTTGTTTCAAAACAAAAAGACACGATACTTTAAGCGAATATATGAAAAATGATTATTGATGCAATAATTTGGCATATTTAGTTGATATTTTCGCTTAATTTAATACTATTAATACAAGTATGCAAGGAAGTATTGAAAATATTCTTACTTCGATTGACAAATTATGTGCAATAAAAAAAGATCTGCTATGAAAATGACACTTGAGCGAAAGAAATTCCGAAATCTTTTCTTCAGTGCAGGACAGAAACGAGATAATAGTTGCCCTAATAGTCGAACACTTAACAACAAAAGAAGAAAAATTTGAAAAATATTTTCCATTGTTAAATAGTGAACAATACGACTGAATAAGAAATCCGTTTGTTTCTTCCGATTTTTCCAGATTTTTTCTCTGATTGAAGAAGAAAAATTAATGTCACTCTCCTTAGGTTGTGAATTAAAATTGAAATTTACTGAAAATACTTCAGACAAATTCTGGATCTCTGTCAAAAATGAATACCTGAGCTTAGCAAATACAGCACTTAACACATTATTATTAATATCCACATCCTATCTTTGTGAGTAGAATTTTCAACGACGGTTAATAATAAAACTATGAAACGCGTAATCCTAGGTAATTTTGAAGAGGAGATACGAATGACCTTATCATTTATTAGTCCCACTATTGCTGAAATCTGCAAAGATTATCAAGCTCATGTATCGTATTAAATTTAAACTTTTAAGTATTGTAATTTTGAATGATTTTTAAATAAAAATATATACATTAATGTGGTACTTGATTCTTTAAAAAAATATTTTGAAATGGGGTGTTATTTTTCTGAACAATACTCTTGTTTTTATTGTGTTACAGAATCCAAAAAGTTTCGCCACCCCTTCTTTTAATGTATTATTGTAAGTGTTCCGCAGGAATAAATGTTAAAGTTTATTGTTCCCGACTTCAAAAAAATTGAGAACCACGGTTATAGGGCGTGTGTAAGTAGTGGGTAGACTACATTAACCTTTACAGCGAGTTCATGAGGCTTTGAGTAGTCGCATAGCAGGATTGCTGAATCGCCGTAGAGCAATCATGCATCATTACAATGCTCAAGCTCAAACATCACAAAGAATGAAGCAGAAAATTCAGGAACTCCAAGGTATTAAAGTCATTCACCACCAAGTGTATAGTCCGGACCTTGCCCCTTCTGATTATCAACTGTTTCGATCTCTGTCACACTTTTTATAAGAGAGACGCTTTGGTTCAAAGGAAGAGGTGAAAACGGGAATCGCAGATTTTTGCCTCCAGGACACCTGTATGGTATCGCCATTGAATTGAGCAGAAAGATGGTTTTGAGTCATTGAAAATGATGGACTGTATTTTAAGGAATAATATAATCACTGCCATAAAGATTTTTGTAAATATATTAGTAGCATAAAAACATGTATAACTTTTTCGAAGTATTACGTCAGTGTTGCAAGCAATTAAGTCACCATTAGAAGTAGTCTAAAAACGCTTATTAATAAACGCTAATTACAATGAATTTTTAAAATGTCAAATGCAAATAAATTTTCAGAGGATCAAGAAGCTAAAAATATACGTATGACACTCGTGATTTCTGAGATTCGGAAGCGTGCAATTGCTCTTGCGTTAGAAGGGAATGGTAACATCACAATAGCTAACCTTTTAAGACTGCCAAGAATTACAATTGTCAGTATTGTGTCAAAGTTTTATTCGACTGGACAAGAGGAAGCTAAGGCAAGAGGTGGAAACCATTCTGGAAAACTATCTACGCAGCACAAAGAGAAAATGTGCAGTTGGGTTGATGAAAACTGTCTATTAATCCTCGGTGAACTGGCGACCCGCATGCATGATGAATTCGGAGTTACTGTTTCTAAATCAACAATTGATAGGTGTCTTTTAAAATGTCATTACATTGTAAAAACATTCATCCTGTTCCTGCTGCATGCAATTCCGATCGAGTAAGAGTCGAGAATCAATTACGCACAGGAATTTCGTAGATTGGAGCAAACCGTTCCAACTGATTCTTGTTTTTTTGGATGAAATCAGCTTTAAGGTTTGAAAAGGAAGGTCGTGTGCTGGATTTCGTGTAACAATTTCATTTCCTCAGACAAGAACTAGAAACATTTCAGTCGTCGCTGCAATGAATAAAAATGGTTTATTGTATTACAAGATACATGATCATGCGGTTAATGGTGAAAATTTCCGGGATTGTTTAACTGACTTAAAAACAAAATGTTATTCAAATGGAATTGATTTGCCCGTATTGATACTTGACAACGTGCGAATCCATCATTACAAAAATCTTGATTTTGTTGGTTTTTCTGTTTTATACCTACCACCGTATTGTCCGTTTTTGAATCTGATTGAAAATTGTTTTGGAAATGGAAAAACCTTGTTACAAGGTCAGGATATGGCAATGAAATACAATTAAAGGCACAAATTGGTGTTGCGTTTCTTGAAATTTCTTCATATGATTGTAATGGCTATTATCTTAATATGCTACGATATTTAAATTTGTCGGTGAAGAGAGAATAAATTCATTATAAGAAATTCTTGTAATAGCTCGAAAGACATTGTAATCTAAAAAATAAAAATTGTAAAATTGTTTTGATTTTTTTGTATCGTTTTGTATTTTTTTATTTTTTCTTTGTTTTATTTAAGTCTTAATGTATTATTATTTAACTTTGACGTAATTGCTTGCAACACTGACGTAAAAGCTCGAAAAACACTGTAAACAATCAGTTTTAGATTCCAACATTGCAATAAGTAGATTTTTGTCAGTTGAACAATCAAATGATAACATCTTTTTAGTTGATCATAAATATAAGATTGATTTTAATGTTAAACCGTGCTCTTGTAAGCGTATATTTGAATTTGGTTTTCCAGGTGTGCATTTTGTGCAATAATATTGTTTAACAGACAATATTCATTATGTTATGTTGAACAGTACTTTACAACACCAAAATTAATGTTGCATTAATTTTGTCTCTTTCCTCTGCGGATATTTTAAAAGATGAAATATTACCACCACTAGCGAGAAGATTATGAGACAGACCGTGAATCACAAGATTTAGAGCTGCTTTTCAAAATTAAATTATAACTTTATAAATGTTTTTGTTTAAATACCAATACAATGGACTCCGCATATATCGAAGTGCTACTTGTCAAAAAAATTTTCAATATAGCCGTAGTTCGATATATCCATAGCATCATCTTCCATTACCTAAGACGCAGCAATTTATCATCCATTGTGATAATGATAAAAGGAATTATGATATGAATTTTATATAATTTTATAATTATGTTATGAATTTTATAAAATAAATTTTACAATATCATTTTTAATTAAAAAAATCTATGCTGAAAAAGCTTTATTAATATCCATAATAAACAATGAATAATACAGAAGACATTATTAATAAACATTATTAAACTATGATCTCTAAAGCAATGTGAATAACATTTTAATACGATCACAAGCGGGGAAAATAATCAAGAATTGATTTTTATACTTTTTTTCAAATACTGCTTGTTGAATGATTGTTTCGATATTATTCAAAGCTTTCAGTTGGTCATAGAAGTCTTTTTCTTGACACTGGAAGAAGATTCGTACTTTTTTATTGCTTCAAGTGAATCTCTGGAAGTTGGTTGAGTTAATAAATGGAGTTGTTTTTTTCTTCCTTGCAGTCTGACTCAGTGTCCAGTGTTTCACTCAGAGACCCTCTTGCCAAGGAGGAAATGATATCATTATCACTTAACAGTCCAGATGTTCCAATGTTGTCACCTGCAGAGAAGTACGTTTCTTGAAGAATATCATTAGGTATCTCCAATAAACTCCTCAACTGCTGAAAAATGGTCTCAACGTCAGGATAATCATATGAGATATCTTCCACATCACCACTAGGGATTTCTTGAACCTTCTAAATTCCTGATTTCTTCCAGCATGATTGAATTATTGTTTCTCTAATTTCTAACCACCTAGCCTTTTAATTTAATAAAAGAAAAAAATAGTAATTCAGGAGAGGACACCTCGTCGTCAAGAAGAATATTACTTATTTGTTGAAGAAGAATTATCAAGAAAACTATCACTCAGCTTGCCTAGAAGAAGACTTCGTATCGCTAAGAAGATTATTGCTCGTCTAATCGGTTATTTGAGAAGACTACTTCCAATTATTTGTCAAGAAGATTTTTGAGCTGTTAAATAAAACCGTTTAAATTTATCAGTGAAAGAATTTCTGAATCGATTGAATACTTGGTATCAAGAAGGTTGTTGGAGGAGAATAAATTAAATCAAGGATAATAAATTTCGCTCTCGGTGAGAACCTCTTAAATATCCCATAACATTTCTATTATTTAACTAAATATTTTAAAATCAATAATTTATTATTATATATTTAATTTCTTAAAATAATAATTTTTACTATCCTTAAAATTCTGATATCGTGGTCGGCAGCCGAAGAATTGTGACCACTACTAAAATCCCACATCACACATTAAGGAACTTGCTAATTGCTAGTAGTAATAGTAGCCTTCGAACGCCCGCAACCGCAAAAGACCCCTCTTTTACAAAAACCAAAATTCCCCAATTCTGACACGATTTCGCTATAAAAAACCCCTAAAAGTAGCTCACGGGGTGATTTTTTTGAATTTTTTAGAAATTATCTAGATTTTATTTTTTAAACAAAAATCAATAAATTACACATTTTTGGTATTTCTCAGTATGATTTTAAACAAAAATTAATCAATTACACAATTTTGGTATTTCTTAGTATGGTTTTAAAGAAAA
>MQRK01243547.1:4210-27757 GCA_001938485.1 Girardia tigrina
GTGTATAAATTTGTAGATAATCGTAAGTGGTTTTTTGCAAAAAAAATTAGAAAAAAATATTTTTTTTCAAAATTTTTTTTATCAAATTGTATTGTCATCAGAAGCAAGCCTGTATAAAACTTCATTCATGAAAATAAACGAAAAGATTACAATTTAATACAGTGTATAAATTTGTAGATAATCGTAAGTGATTTTTTGTAAAAAAAATTAGAAAAAATTATTTTTTTTCAAAATGTTTTTTATCAAATTGTATTGTCATCGGAAGCAAGCCTGTATAAAAAACTTCAGCTCAATTGGATGACTGAAAGTGGTCGAAAAATCAATCGCAAGATTTGTTCCAGATAGACAAACAGACAAGAAAGCAAGCTAATAAAAACGTGGTAATAAAAACAGAAATAAGAAAACCAATTAGAACGATGGCAAACAATGAAGGACCTTCTGAGAGTTGTAATGACTCTAAATGTAATTGCAATAAAAATTCAAATGAGACTTGTCTAAATGTTCTTAATATGGTGAAACACGACCACGTGACACAAATTATCAAAGGATCGGAGACATTCGATGGGTTAGAAGCATAATTTCAGAAGAAGAATTTCTAATGAGGTTTGAGAGATATTCAAAGATTTCGGGATTTAAGGAAGAAAGAAAATGTTCTTAATAGTTACGATTTATAACAATTTCTGATTTTGTTAATAATTAATTATTTTATATATTTCGACTCCTAACAAATTAATTCCCATTATTCAAATATTAATTATATCATTATATTAAAATATTATATCATTATTCCCATTACAATGAATTAAAATTTAAAATATATTATAAACAGTTCAATTTTAAACTAGATTCATATCGTATTTTGCTATCTATTTTCAATTTTCTAATAAAATAGGAATTTCATAATTTTCATAAATTCCTCCGTTATATCAGAATAAGAATACAGAAAATCCAAGAGTAAGAATAAGAGAGATTGTGTTAAGAGGATCATTAAAAAATTCCAAAAGGTTTGCGATTTTTCTCGTACTTTAGATTACATTGGTATCTAATTTCAAAATCGTTAATATTGCATTTATATTTTTCTCTCAACATGATAAAATTTATTTAAATATTTTTAAACAAAATAATGACATACTTTTCCCGGTTGAACAAAGTGAATTCCTTTTCTAAATTCTCTAGAGCTTCTTTTAAGTCTGAATTCATCTAAAAGGTTTTGAAAACAATAACAATAAATCTAAACTAAATTAATTAGAAAGAAAAGTCAAATACAGGGTGCGTACGGTGTTTGAGGACACATAGTTTCACAGCATTTTCTGTGTTTTATTACATTTGCTTTCTTTTAAGTGTGCTGCAAAAATAATGACAGACACTCAATTTACACAAGAGATGAAAAAGCATGATGTAATTGTGGCATTAGAAGGCTAAACATAGCGATTAAAAAATATCTCGATTTTAAAAGTAACCAGATTGTTCGTCTACAAAGTTCGTAAAGAATTAGAGGTAGAAATGGAGGCATATCACCACTATCAAGACGTAAGAAAAAATATTTAAAGACCCTTTTGATGTTACAGTAGTTATGCACACGAAATTTCCAGTAGCTATTATGGTTTTCAGGGTTGTTAGCAATTACGACCACGTGATACCTCCTAATAATTTTTCACAAAGCCTTCAAATTAACGCATTTGCCTATATTGACATTCTGGAAAGAGTAGTTAAACCTTGGATTGACAGTGTACAAAATTGTAGGCATTATGTATTCCAGCAGGACTATGCACCATCAAATAAGGCTCAAGTAACGCAGGAATACATGGCTTAAAATTTTCTCGACTGCATAATCCATACTATTTTGCTCCCTAGCTCCCCACATCTTAATCGATTGGATTACTACATTTTGAGCATTGTCGAAAGAAAGGTTAATGAACATCTTCATAACCCTAAAGAATCTCTGATAGCTGCCATAGTCAGGGTAATGTCCAATATGAAAAAGGATCAGTTAATTCAAGCATGTAGATGATTTAGATCTCGCGTAGAAGCCATAATTGAAGCTGGTAGGCAGTTTTATTGAGTTATCATGTAAAATAATATAATTTATTTTCATGATTCTATCATTCTTCAATAATAAAGTTGTTATCTATTATTGTATATCCTATTTTATAAAAACATAAATCTGTCATCAAACACCGAGGGCATCCTGTATATTAAGAAATTATAAAATAAATTAAATATTAATAAAGACAAATACGTTTAAAATTTCCCTTAATTTTTCAGAAATAATAGGTCACTTTATTTTAGGAACCCAATTTAAAATAATTATTATTTTAAGAGGCACTTAAAAATCTTTTTATTTTTTTATTTGAATAAAACCTTTATAAATCCCGATTATTCATATTTTATTTATTATATTCCTATCATTGAAGGAAACCAGATTTCAACAGATAATAAAAACGCAATTTGTTCATCCGCCAATTTGCCATAAAAGAGTTTTTCTGATAAGAAAAGAATAAACCGATATTCAAGTGACCGAAAGTAAAAAATGATAACGGCATTAATGTATTAATATAACATCCTTCTCGAGATAGAAGAAAAACAAAATACTTTTTCCTTTATTTTGATTTTTAGATTTTATTTTAATAATGCAGATAAAAGAATATTGATTTTTTAAAAAGGAAAAATTATATAATATATCTTATATCTTATGACACGAAATTGTAACTTTATTAAAAGAATTTAGTAAAACTAATGAAATTGTAAATAATCCCCCAGAAGTAAATACAGCTGCGTTCGGTAATCCGAAATGAAAGTAAAAAAACTCCGTCTGGATTATCATTAGCGCGTTCTGACATATAAACTCAGAATAATTAAATTTTTTTTGTTATTAAATTACTTTGGTGATATCTTTCACAAAATTCATTATTTATATTTCTATGATAAATATATTCTTAATATTTTCCCATATTTTAATAATATAAATTCTTCGATGAAAATCCATATTTCTCAACTTTACTTTGGCAACGTTATTCTTTTTATAAAAATTATGGAAAAAATGTACTTCAATTTGTTTTTCATTTTTAAATAAACATTTATTATTATGTTATTAGAATATAATTATATTTTTTTAACTCAATTTTAATTAAAATTCAATGATAAATAATTTATATATATATGTTATTTTCTTCAATTTTGCATAAATCTTATTTTGTTTCTGTTTTATTAATTTTTTTACAATGTTTATAAATTTAGATCTTTAGAAATATTTTAATGACATATCCTGTAAAAATTCAATTCCTAAATAATTTTCATTAATTTTAAATCATTCCATTTTAATTTATTTTTTTTAATAATACTTTCCGTGTACAATAAAAATTCTAGTTTTATTTTAAATAATGTTACAAAATATATCAAAATCTTCTTTACAATATTTTTTAACTTCGAAGATGATATTTTAATTGTGAATTTTTAAAACTTAATTTTTATAAAAATTTGTCTCAATTTAATTAAAATATTATCATTACTCTAAAATTTTTACGAAACTTATTTCATTTTAATTAGTAATATACTATTTGTGAAATATAATTTTTACAAAAATTATTTCAATTTAATTGGTAGAAATGTTACCTATAAAATATATATTTTATAAAATCTTTTTTATTTTAATTAGTAAAAAATATTATCTATAAACTTAAATTTTTTATTTAAAAGATTATTTCATTTTAATTAGTCGAACATTATTTTAAATTTATCTAAAATATAAATATGATTTTTAATTTAAAAATATCAAAAATTTAAAGTTCACTAAAAGGAACCCCAACAGGGTTGATATATTTTTGAGTGATTGTTTGAATCTGATGATATTAATTTAATGGGATTAATTTTTAAATACTAATTAATTACAGTTTTATAATTATAAATTTTAATAATATTTTAGTAAACGATTTTAACTTATTAAATTTAATATATTTTAAAAAATTAACGTTTATTTTACAAATTACTTAATGCTTTTTTATCCAATAAAATTTTGAGAAATCAAAAGATAATATTAAAAATTTCCCATTAATTGATTTTTAGATTTGAATGCATAAACAAAAACTATATCAATCAAAGAAAGATGCTTAATGAGAATGGTTGTGAAGAATCTGTTTGTGTTGTTAATAAATGTTTACACTCCAATTGTGATGTTGTTAATGCAACGAATATTATGGGATGTGAAAAATTCAATGGATCAGAATCGGATTTGGAAGATTGCATTGATAATTTCGAACGCTATTCCGACATTATGGGTATAGCAGAAGAGAGGAAAATAGTGATGATGAATATGTTTATGACACCGTCGCAATAAAAAAATATTCTGAGATAGACGGTAAAAATTACAAAGAAAATTTAAGGCTGAATTTACTAAAGAAAAATCCATTCTGGATACAATGAAGAAGTTGTTGAACTTACGGTGGGGATCCTCCAACCCAGAAGAAACATACAAAAAAGCAGAAGAACTTGTGAATATACTAACAAAAGAAAAATTGTCTAAAAAGAACTACTCAATCTTGCCTGTATAAATATGGCTGACAGTTATGAAATCAAAAGAGAAATAAAACTAAGAGGAACAACTGAAACCAAATATATAAAAAGCGTAGTTAGCAATATGTATAAACTACGTAAAATGGAAAGTGAGGAAACAGTGGCAGCATAAACGACGGTAAATAAACAAGATAATTGGAACACCGTAACTAGGCGCAAAGCTGTACACAAAGAAAGAACCCCGCATATACATTACGAATATAACAATAGGAACCAAGGAAATAATGGATTCAAACCGAAAAACAATTATTACAGAACTGTAAAATGTTATGCATGTCAAGAAGAAGGCCACATAAGAAGAGATTGCCCAAATGTGAAGTGTACTCACTGCAACAGAAATGACCATTATAGAACTCAATGTTATCACGACAAGAATAGATTTAAGGAAAGAGAACAGTACAGTAGAAACAGCGATTGGAAGAAAGCAAATAATGCAGGATGCCGTAATAGACCTCAAAATCATCGACACCCAGTTGCGGAAATTGATGAATGCAATGACGACAGCGAATACGAAGAGACTAGATCAAATCAAGGAAAGGTAACAAAAAGGTGTTTCCCGATAAGAGACGAAGGTATGAAAAGGATCAGGGTAACAAGGAAGCACGATCGCAAGGAGAGGTGATCAATGTACTTCATTAAGTGATGAAATTAAGTATGATTGTGTGTGATTGTATATATAATTGTATGACTGGAAATAACCACCTCGAAGTTTGTAAATTAGATTGTTGGAAAGAAGAATGTCAAGAAAACTGTTTTAGTAGTAAATTGGAAGAAAAAAGAAACGAAATGAAGAATGAAGAAATTTTAAAAATAACAAAGCTTAACATTAAATATGACAAACTGGATGGTAGACCAAGTATAGATTTTTAGACATCGGTGGTAGAGTAAATGTGATTGAAACAAGTTTATTTGGAAACATACCAAATATTAGGATTAGAGAATCGCAAAGACATTTCGCATGCGCAAATGCTTCGGAATTAATAAATTATGGAACAGTACTCTTGAAGATTAAAATTGAAGGGAACCAAAAGAATATAAAATTTTATGTTTTCAAAGGAATGAACCCAGAAATGATAGCAGGAATGGAATTTTTGGATAATTTTGGGATAAAGCTGATTAAGAAATCAATACAAAATAGTGATGTATTTATGATAAGGGATAGCCCATCCGATGAAGAGAGACTGAAAAGAATAACGGAACTATACAGAGGTAAAGTCGATGATCTGTTGATGAACATGATAAAAGAGTTCAAGTCAATATTCACAGCAGATATTGGGAAAACATCATTGACGAAACACAAAATAGAAACTAATGGTGAACAGGTATTAGTAAAGCCGTATAGACAACCAAGGCATTTTGATGAAAAATTAGACGAAGTTATTAAAAATTTTGAAGAAAATGATATAATCGAAAAATGTAGTTCACAATGGAACTTTCCATTGGTATGCTTCTGGAAGAAAGAGAAACAAGAAATACGAGTGTGCATGGATTTTCAACAAATAAAAAATGTTACTTTCAGACCAGCATTCCCTATGCCAAATGTGGATGATATGTTGAATACATTGAACGGTGCAAAGTATTTCACTACAATTGACTTGGAAAACGCATACTATCAAATTGAACTTGATGAAGAATCAAAGACTAAAACGGCGTTCTCGTCAAAGAATGGTCAATATTGTTTTAAAAGAATGCCTTTCGGAATAGCAGCCGCTCCGGCCACCTTTCAAGTACTAATGGTAAAAATTCTTGGGGAATCGAACGGGAAGGAAGCAGTTGTATATCTGACGATATTTTGATATTTTCTAAAGATAAGAAAGAACATCTACAAAGAATAATGAACGTAATGAACGAAATTTATATTGGACACAAATGCAAGTTTCGATACGTTTGGAGCAGTAATGTCACAAAAAGACTCGAGTGGAAGAGAAAGAGTTATTGCATATGGTTCTCATAAGATGAATAAACATGAACTTGGTTATTGCATTACCAGAAAAGAATTACTTACAATATATTATTTCCCTCAGCATTTTAAGCATTTCTTATATGAACAAAGATTCTTGTTGCGAACAGACCACAAAGCTATTACGTTTATGATGACCACAAAGAACCCAATAACACTGCAAATTCAAACATGGATACATTTTCTCAGTGATCTTGTCATGCTGGGAGTAAAAAGGTTTTTAACTATCTCAGAGATGATTTTGATAGGGAAAATATGAGGGAAAAGATAAAAGAAGTTGTCCAAAGTTGCATAAATTATCAAAAGCAAAACACACTAACTGCGAAAACAAAAGAAAGACATATTAAGCAATCTGCAGATGAACCTTTTCAGAAGATATATATTAACTTTTGTGGTCTATTCAAGAGAAATGTTAATGGATACCAGTATATTTTGACGATAATTGATCAATTTAGTCGATATATTAACCTGAATGCAGTTGCTCACCAAGACGAGAAAACGCTACGGAAAATATTACTGGATAGATGGATATATAAATATGGACCAATTAAAGAAATCCATGTGGATTGAGGCAAAACATTAGAATTGGTTGACGGTGGTTTGATACAAAAAAAATAAACTGAACTATATTGCTCACCACAATAAAAAAATATAATTTACTACCATAAGTGATGTCAAATGTTTTTATCGACACGGGATATATTGTCAGCGCTTAGTAATGTGTGTTCTGTAACGCACACATCTAGTTGTTTGAATGAAATTAATTGAAATTGAGAATGTAGACAATTGTGAACAATGTGCATTTAAGGTATAAAATCGAAAAGTTCAAAATTTTCAAACTTTTATCCATACAAATTAATATTATTATCAATAAGAATGAAATGTTTAAAATGTTATTTACCTGTTGTTTAACATTGGTACTTTTACTTTGTTTTGCCAGTCGCTTTTCCTTTTTATGCAACGGTTTGGCTTCAATAATCATTTCTTCTAATTCAAAAGTTGGATCACAATTAAGATGATCACTGGATGGTCTGAAAGGAGGTTTGATTTGCTTTTTGGCAACATGGTCCCAATTGATTCCATTTAATAAAGTGGATTGTTTAATTGTCTATTAAAAAGTCTTTAATGACCCATAAAATAAGATAATATTTAAAAGATAATATTATAGGAGAATAGTAACAAAGGAGCGTGAAGTAAAGAACGTCTTCTTAACCTTCAACAAACCTCAACAGATGGGAGCCTCTGGACTGCAGGAAGCCACTCAGCATGCTTTTAAGATCATGGTCGTACCAACCTCTAAGCTGGTTGGTGTTACAAAAGATAGTGAACAGATTAAGAACAGAACCTACAAGGGGGCTCATAAAGAACTGGTTGCATCGTAATATATAAACGTTCTGATGAGCTGTTTACAGAAGTGACCGAGATTTTAAAAACATCGAAGTAGGCATTTTTGAACTGTGTAGATGGATTACAAATGCCAAGTCTTTAGCACATATCTTCTTCTGAACGTATAAAAGACAACGGAACTCTTGAATTGATTTCAACCGACGGCGAAATATTTCCCTGCTCATTAAGAAGTTCGATAGTCAACTTCGATAGTCAACCTTATAACGGTCATTTTTCATAATTTTTAAGAGATCAAGAAAGTTTGGACGTTTTTAAAATTGAAGGTCGAATCGAAAACAAAGAGAGTAACATCACGGGATATTTGAAAACATGAGCATTTGAATCGCATCAAGTTTGGAGTACCAGTTTCATGGTTGATGTTTTGAAAAAAATTCGTGATTTGCAAAAGCAGCTTCAACATAAAGACCTGATTCTAAAAGAGGTAAGAAACACTAGGGATTTTTTCAGAAATTTTTTCAGATATTTTCAGAAAAAAATCAGAGCTTTGCGAATGATTGTGCTGAGCAGTGGTTAATAATCGATAGTCTTGGAAATGCTTTACCAACGTTGATTGAAAACTCTCCTTCAGAGCTGCATTGGCGTACTTTTGAAAGTAATATCGTCTTCGGTAACACTCACTCCTCACATCATACTTCCAGAGAGACTTGCATTTTTATACAACTTAAACGTTTCGGCCTAAGGCATGAGCACATCAGCCTAAACAGCCAACACTCGCATGATGATAGCAATGAATGGCATGGGGACATGTATGTTTGATTCTCGTAGTTTTGTTGCACAGTTCTTGCGGTTGAAAGAAAGAAGAAAAAAAACCCAACCCTTGATTTTTATTCAGAAAGAGACTTTGTTGCTAATTCCTTTTTAAAGTAAAATATCGAAGTGTTGTGTAATATAACTCGTGTTGAATTGTTGACAAAATGTTATGTGTCGGATCACTTGTGTATTTTATTTTTTAAATCTGAGAACACTTGATAAACAAACCGTTTTGAATAGGAAAAACCATTATAAAAAAACAAGGCAAAATAACACTTTTCATCCGCTACAAAAAAGTTACTATATTTCGGCACATGACCATTCCAGATTACTTGTGCCCGCTAATCAATATTTCTGAAAAAAAGGCCCTAAACAATGGTGATCTTATAATTAATTGAATAATAATAACTATAGTAAAATAATTATAGTAAAATTATATAACATTTACATTATAAATAATAACTTATAAATTTATATATCAAAAGAAAATATGAAATATTCCGCAAATATTCATAAAATATTTTATTCATTAATTTCGGATAATCCTAAAATAATTTCTAGGACGAACCCCGATTAAATCGGTAAAGCGTATCCTTGATATAACCAAGTTTTTGTAGATTTTCTTCTGAAAATATGAGTAAGTACATTGGAGATTATATATGAAAAATTTTTTAAAAAGTAAAAAATATTAAAAATAAAAGTTTTTTGGAAAATGTAATTTATTTATTATTTTTAAGTTATTGTTAACAGTAGATTTACGATGGTTGATTAAATATATATTTTTACTGAGGTGAGCCAATTCGACTCATACAACAAGCGATCTCATAACCATAGAAATATATAAACCACATTTAAATATGCGACATGAGGGAATTTGAAGAGTGGAGTAACCTATATTTCATTACATAACTAAAAACCATCATATGTATTAAAAAAATAATATTTCAGTAATACATATATGTCAATATAATTTTAAATGAGTCAAATTGGCTCAGTCCATAAGTCTAGTGTTAATATTATAGTTTTATATTATTTTTTTAAATGTAAGTGTTAAAACTAATCACACTTTGTAAGTTTTTTATGTTTTAAAATATTTCATGTTTTTTCTTGATTTATATTTATTAAAAGTTACTAAAAAATTTCTGTCAAGGAATTTTAATCATATTTATTAAATAATTCTCCTGGAGATTAGTTTGACACAGAGTATTTGGCTGTCAAGTACGTTTTATAGAATTAGTGTAGAGTAAAATCTCGAGATTCATATTTATAACTAAATCCCTTAATTAATTTTGATCTTTTTTTCAGGAAATTATCAGTGCCAAATTTCGAAAAGCGACACGGTAAAATATTAAACATTTTTATGATTTATGGTACAAATATATAATAAATATTCAAAATTTAATAAAATAAATAATCGTTTTAAAGACATATAATGGTAAATTGAGGAGCGATTTCGGAAAAAAATTTGAAATTTCTAAAATTGACAAAAATTTCTGAAGAAAACTACTTAGACAAACGATAGTAATAAAAGATGACTGAGGTACAATTTCCTTGAAGGTTGTTCTTTCTCAAATGGCTTGGTTAGAGTATTAAAAGGGTTTTGTATTTCAAAATAAATCTTTAATGTTTAGAGTGATTTTGATTTAAAATGTTAAACACTTATTTTATTATTTATTATTAATATACCTTAAACAAAATTTTTTCTCGAAATATATTTGAAAATTATAATGTTTGTATGAGATAGCATAACGGGTACACAATCGTCATTGTCTGTGAAAATTGAAAGTTTAGAAAATAAGAAATACAAAATACCAAAGAAAAGCTTTTTAGAGTCCCTTCATATAAATATTACCTAATAAAATTTTATTACGTAGGTCCGAATTTCGAATCGAATTTTGTATCTATTGATTAATTGATTGATTGATTGAGATTAATTAGTAAATAAAACCATGCATAAACTAATGGTTTAAAACAAAAAATACAAGTTATGCTACAAGCAGGGGCGGATTTAAGAGGGGTGATCTGGGCGATCGCTCCCCCTAGGTAAATAAAAGAATTATTTTATAAATAAATAAAAATAAGTTAAAATATTGTACAAATTTATAAATTGTACGTTCCTTTCTTATTAATCGCTAAAATTTGCAAAAAAATCATTTAATAATCATTTGAAACTACAAGAGAACTCAGTTAATAGAACTACCCTCTAGACCGGAAAAAGGGTGTTATTAACCGAGAACGATTGTTTGAATACCACCTCAATAATAAAAGACAGAAAGTGTAACAACATGTATTGTAAAGTACAATATGAAATTACAATTTAACAAAATAATCAATCAAAAAATAATAAATATTTGTTTCTTGAAAAATCAAAATAAAAACAAAAGTTCTCATGATGTTACTTATTGCCCAGTGAGAAATATTTTACGAGAAATTTGATATTTTAATATTCCAAAAAAATGTTTCGAATATTCAAAAAGTGCATAAAATATCGAATATTCGAAAGGACAACTCTATTAAAGATTTTAAATTTTAAAGGGTTTTTGATGAAACAACAGATTTAACTCACACTTCCTAAATAAATATTTGTTTGTTATATTTAAAAAAACAAGAGGAGAGAAGATTTCATATTGTTTCTCGATGTTCGTAAATATTTTAAAGACGAACCAAAATCTTTAGAACTCAGAGTAACAGGTATAATTCTTGGGAAATTTAATCTTGAAAAAGGAAGAAATATGGGCATTGATATAAATCAATGCATTGGTATTTGGACAGACAGATGCTCAATGATGGTTTCTGAACAAACTGGTGCTGTTACCAAAATTAAAAAAGTAGCAGAATTTGTTTGTAAATGTATTTGTTTTCAACATGCATTAAATTTGTCAATATCCAAAATATCATCCGTTCAGGCAATACGTAATTCTATTGAAGTAATTGAAAATAAGGTATCATTTTTTAAAATATCTAAACAATAAAAAACGTATTTAAAGGAGAACTGAAAGGGTTATGTGAGAACAGTTTGGTTGAACGAAGTGATTCTATTATACAATTTAATAATTCTATGAAGAATATTCTTATCCTCCCCAAAGCCGAAATGCTTATCAATGCCTAAAAAGATGTAAAATTCTTGATTTCTGTATATTGTCAGGTTTCAACTTAATATCTTTTTTTACTATTAACAAGATTATTTCAAAAGAAAAACTTAGACTTTTGTAATGCATCGAAACTTATTAACAATATTATATCAATAATTATAGAAAAAACGTCATAATGCTACTAAATAATTTTATGAAATATTTACTTAAGTTTTAATTGTTCTTTAAAAGTTTACAATTCCTGTAGAAATTCCTAGCGTAACGAAAATTCATTAAAATAGAACATATGTTCTACATTCTTCCCCAGAAGAATTCTATAGGATATCTATTTACATTCCTATGTTGGATGTAGTAATAACTGGTTTAAAAACAAGATTTTTTAATTATTCACTTAATTCATGTGAATTATCATGTCTTCTATCTAAAAAATATAATACAGATTAATGAGGATGTAATGACATTGAAGGTTAATCATTTATGCAAAACTTATGCTCGTTTAATAATAAGCGGTGAGTATGACATTGAAAAATCATTAATAGCAGAAATAAATGTATGGGAAAAGAAATGTATATCTTTGAAAAAAATTAAATATTCCAGATATAGTTGAAAAAACCTTATAAAGCTGTGATGCAGATATTTATTTGTTATTTAATGAATTGATAAAGATATTACTGACTTTACCCATTAGTGTTGTATCAGTTGAAAGAAGCTTTTTCTTCCTTGCGTCAACCAAAAACATATTTAAGAAATCGAATTAGTGAAAAAAGGTTAACAGGATTAGTGTTGCTTCATATACATATTTTTGTTATTGAACATTTTGCTAAGAGGTGAAATCGTAAATTAAATTTAATTATGTAATTGGACTCTGTTTGCATTTTTAAATAAACTGTTATTGTGATGTTTTGTTTTTAATCTTGTTGCATTTGTATATACTTTTGAGAAATTTTTATTTAAAAAATAATTTGTTAGAATCATAGTAATGTCTCTGTATCAACTAAAATAATACCCGGACCAAGAAGCATATAGACATTTCTGAATTATTTGTTTTTTTTCTAATAATCTCTTATAAAATACAAATAAAAATTAAATATTTGTTTTTACAAAATATTTCAAAATAAATTAAAAAAATATATAATAATACTATTTTTTAGTAGAATGTGGTTTTGTTTGAAGAGAGAATTTGAGAAACGTAATAACAAGTATATTAATATATAATTATGCTTTTTTTCAATTTCTATTTTTTTGTTTAAATCGGAATCGTCCCCCCCCCAGAATCATAGTCTAAATCAGCCCCTGGCTACAAGTTAAGAATAATTTTATATTAACTAAAATTAATTAAAAATCAATAAATAATAATAAAATTAATTCAGAACTTATAAAATTTTTAATTTTACTGTTTCCATTATGTTTTAATTTTCTTTCCGTTTTCATTAACGATTTCTCTAACAACCTCTTGTCAGACAACACAATCCATCGACTCCGACGATATTTGCTCCTCCATCATCGATTTATTTGTACTCAACGAATTGCATTAGTACTTATGTCAATTCTTTGACTAAACCCTAATGATCCAAATAATTCCAAAATTAATTCTTAAAATGTCGAAAATGTAAACAGTGATCCGGATTGTTTTTCCAATCATTAATTTGGCCCTTGCGAGGGCTGTTTCTCATTCTCCATAGATTTACTGATAATTAATGAGAGTTAAATGACGTTTTAAATAGTCTACGCTATGAAACTGTTGATCAAAATGTCCACACCATTTGATGGGTAATTTTGATACCGATGAGTTACATTTCACACAATATATCAATATTATACTGCATGAGATCCTGTTTCGAGTATGATTTTATAATTGTCAAAAAGAAGACTAAAAATCGTACTAATTTTTTAAAATAATTGTGTAATTCCGCTTTACAACACATTATTAAAACAACATCTTTTAACATTTAAAAACAATTACAAGTTAACATTTTAAACAAAATTCTAGTTATTCCTCTGCGTAGCAACGAAAAGGCAAAGAAAACAAGATTACATTTTAAAATTACAATAACCCAAATAATCAACATTTAAAACAACTGTGATTAATATTTCCAATGATTAATATTTCTCCACGCTCTGATTAAAAACACAGACTTTATCAAATGTCATCGCAACAAAGGACTTTTAATTTGCACATTACAAATTAATATTCCTTATTTATTGTTATTAGGGTGAACCAAAAGTCTTCGTATTTTTTACGTCTTCTTGTTCAATTGTTTCTTATTACCAAATAAAGATATTTTATATATTATAGATGTGTTATATGTTTTTAAAGCTCTTGAACTGCTCTATCACAATATATATTAAAAATTCTAATTAATCGTTAATATAATTGTTATGGTCTTTTAGAAAAATCATGGAAAATTTTGGAATTCGTGTTCTTTTACGCCATTACTGGAAACAGGACTTAAACGCAACTGCAGCAACAAAGAAGATATGCGAAGTTGAAGGCGATAATGTGGTCTCAAATCGTAATGCACAAAATTGGTTCAAAAGGTTTAACGAAGGTGACATTGACCTCGGAGACAATGCGCGTTCAGGCCGACCTATCACCGTAGATTCCGGAGCAATTCGTGAAGCCGTCGAGACAAATCCGTCAATAAGTACTCACAGATTGTCGGCCGAACTTGATATTCTTCAAACATCCATTGTACAACACCTTCACGCTCTTGGCAAGGTCAATAGACGATGTCGAGAAGTGCCTCCTGAATCGACACAAATTCCAGCCGAAAAGTGTTTCGAAACTTGTCAAAAATTGCTTGAAAATCCGCGCGATGACCGTTTCATCCATCGAATTGCAATTTGCGATGAAAAGTGAGTTTACTTCAGTAATCCAGACCAACAAAATTAATGGTTGGACCCCGGACAAAGGGCGACACCGGTAGCGAAACGAGATCGTTTCTCAAGGAAGGTACTTTTGTGTGTTTGGTGGAATTTCGAAGGCGTGATTCACTTCGAGCTGGTTTCAAATGGTCGTACCATCGACGCTGATCTTTACTGCGCCCAACTTGATCGAATGTATGCGGCACTTGGCCAGACATAGCCCACTTTGATCAATCGAAAGCCAGTTCTTCCAAAACAGGACAATGCAAAACCGCACATTGCCAAACAAACAAAGGAAAAAATCAAAAATCTCGACGCCTTTGAACTTCTTCCACACCCAGCGTATAGTCCGGATCTTGCAACATCCGACTATCACCTTTTCCGCTCTATGGCACACTTTCTTCGTGGTCGCAGCTTCAATAATCTGGCCGAGGTCGAAAACGGGTTTCACCAGTTCTTCGCTTCTAAGAACAAGGATTGGTATCGCAGCGGGATCGCACAACTTGCCCATAGATGGGTTTAAGCTATAGATTCAAATGGTCTTTACTTTGAAACTTAAATGTTTTTTATTTGTTGTTAAATTATGTTTAAATTTTTAATAAAAAATACGAAAAGACTTTTGGTTCACCATAATAAATTACTCATTTTAATTATAGTTAAAAATTTACTAAAATATAAAAATTTATTAAATTAATGAACTGTTGATATGCCTCAAATTCGGTCAATCATCCAAAAATATCCTCCAATTTCTCCACCTTTTGATCGAACCTAGGTCATTTCCACTTATTTCTTTTTTTAACGTTTTCAACTGGACATTAGACAGAAGTCGAACGCAATATCTTTTTTAGCATTGAGTTCAATTTCGACAACTCAAATCTCTCCATCTTTTCCGCAAAAAAATCCTCCAAATCCTTGTTAAAGTCCATTTTCCGTATTTTTTTCTATACTTCTAGTAGCCAGATCAGTTCTCCGACCTTCTGTTTTCTACTGGTGCTCTGACATTTATTTCTTTCTCTTCACTAAAGAACGATCATTTTCCTCCATCTGTTCGATACATGTTCCGTTATCATTTCTACAAACAGATCAACAAAACTCCAAATATTTTATACTGAATATGTAAAATAATTTTATGAATTTTTTTTCTCAATTTTTATATAATATTTTATATGCTGCTGCAACAACAATTTTATAAATAAAAACGCGTAAAACTCAAAATCTGAAATAATATTTGTAAAAATTAGATGTCAAATTTTAGAAAATTTGTTAAACTGTTAAATTGTTAAACAAGATTATTTATATATTTATTTCATTATATATTTATTTGAGTAATATTTGATAAATAAATATTATTTTTAAGCACGTGCTCCATCTGTTCTTTTATAAAACATTTAGTTTGAGTAAAATTATTAAAAAAACAAATTAAAAATTAATAATTTCAAAATAAATTGTATTTAATAAGTATTAACTTATGGCTTTTAATAACATTTTTTATCATAATATTTAATTCCTTAAAACAATAATCAATGTTTGGCGCCAGTTTTAAACAAAATAAAATCTTTTGAAATATTAATATTATTATTTATTTGCATATTATTTCTTCCATATTTACAAATAACCCAAATTAATACTATTGTGATATTTTTTTTACAAAATATATACAATTAATAGAAAATTTCATTTGATAAAAATAAATATATGAATTACTTTTTTTCAACAATTAATTTTGTACAGTACAAAATAATAAATATAAAAAATAATTAACATAAGACTCTGATGTGGGCGTGGTTTATCTGTGGGATAAGATCTCGGGAACATGTTGATGAAAATATTAGTTTACCATTAATGAGTGGCATTTTGACGTAAATATCAATATTTCATTATTACGACCGGAGATGGTGTTTGATTCAGCGGTCGGATTGAAGATACAGTAACTCTGGGGCACGGAGTCTCACATTGGAAATGCTCTGATCGGTGTTGTAATAGAATTTCTTGATCAATCAATTTATGATGAAAATGACATCCATTCGATAGTGCACGATTTTCGGATGATCTGGGGTGCCGAGCGCATGTGACCGACCGGATGGAGAAACGGAAAGGAATATTTGTGTCGCATTAGTTGCGGAAGGGTTTTCCTTTTTACGAATTAAAACCGGTTGGTGGGATCATCGAACGAACGAGGCCGACCGGAACTATCGGCAATTTCGTCGATCTTTCTCGTGATTTCGACACGATCATTCGAAACGAGTATTTTCTTTTGATTACTAATCGATGAATTACAACCAAAAATCGGCTCAAGTGAAACCGACAAATATTTATTCGAAAATAATATTGAAAATGGTGAAAAGAAAGCGAAATTAAAATTTATTATTTTTGACACCGTTGTAAAACAAAATTAAACATTGTTATTCCGTTCAATTTTTATCCTTTGTTAATTAATTTTTTAACAGTAAATTGTTTTTTTTGTTCGTTATTTTTTCTTGAAATTTTATCTAGAAATTATTAATTATAAGTCTGGAATTTTCCAGCTCAAAAATTTTCAATAGTTACAAGTTTGAGTCAGTGATCGCAAATCCAATTAAGGCATTTTAAATAATTGAAAAAAAATCAAAAATTCAGTTAAATATCACTTGGAAAAAAACTCTTAATTGGTTGCTGCTGATGATACGATTTAGTGAACACTACAGACTCATATAAGTTATCACAGTCTGTACGAAAGGGGTCGAATGAATCTTTAACACCCTAACTTTAAATTTTTTGATGTCAAATGAATACATGGGATGACTTACACTTAGTAATCTAAAATATTTAAAAAATTATTAGGGTGAACTAATAATTTTTTCGTATTTTTTTTTCTTTTCGTATTTTTTATTAAAAATTTAAACATAATTTTACAACAAATAAAAAACATTTAAGTTTCAAAGTAAAGACCATTTGAATCTATAGCTTAAACCCATCTATGGGCAAGTTGTGCGATCTCGCTGCGGTACCAATCTTTGTTCTTAGAAGCGAAGAATTGGTGAAACCCGTTTTCGACCTCGGCCAGATTATTGAAGCTGCGACCACGAAGAAAGTGTGTCATAGAGCGGGAAAGTGATAGTCGGATGGCGCAAGATCCGGACTATACGCTGGGTGTGGAAGAAGTTCAAAGGCGTCGAGATTTTTGATTTTTTCCTTTGTTTGTTTGGCAATGTGCGGTTTTGCATTGTCCTGTTTTGGAAGAACTGGCTTTCGATTGATCAAAGTGGGCTATGTCTGGCCAAGTGCCGCATACATTCGATCAAGTTGGGCGCAGTAAAGATCAGCGTCGATGGTACGACCATTTGAAACCAGCTCGAAGTGAATCACGCCTTCGAAATTCCACCAAACACACAAAAGTACCTTCCTTGAGAAACGATCTCGTTTCGCTACCGGTGTCGCCCTTTGTCCGGGGTCCAACCATTAATTTTGTTGGTCTGGATTACTGAAGTAAACTCACTTTTCATCGCAAATTGCAATTCGATGGATGAAACGGTCATCGCGCGGATTTTCAAGCAATTTTTGACAAGTTTCGAAACACTTTTCGGCTGGAATTTGTGTCGATTCAGGAGGCACTTCTCGACATCGTCTATTGACCTTGCCAAGAGCGTGAAGGTGTCGTACAATGGATGTTTGAGGAATATCAAGTTCGGCCGACAATCTGCGAGTACTTATTGACGGATTTGTCTCGACGGCTTCACGAATTGCTCCGGAATCTACGGTGATAGGTCGGCCTGAACGTGCATTGTCTCCGAGGTCAATGTCGCCTTCGTTAAACCTTTTGAACCAATTTTGGGCATTACGATTTGAGACCACATTATCGCCTTCAACTTCGCATATCTTCTTTGTTGCTGCAGTTGCGTTTAAGTCCTGTTTCCAGTAATGGCGTAAAAGAACACGAATTTCAAAATTTTCCATGATTTTTTATTTATAAACTAAATTTGTTTTATCTATCATACTTCAATCGATGACCTTGCATTTCAGAAAATAGTAGATACAATACAAGGTGCTGAACGAATTTTCGATGAGACTTGCAGTTTGAGCTCAACGGTGGCATTTTTTCATTAATTTGGAAAACTTTTTATACTTTCCATCTTTTTCACTAATTTTCCAAGGTTTTCAGACTTCTGTAAATCTTTCAGCTGTAATAAATTAGGTTAGCATTTTATTGTAACCAATAAAAATTTTGTCAACTTAAATAGCAATTGATTTTATATGAATTATTCCCATTTAAATTGTTTCGAAAGAATTCGTTTTTCAAAAGTTTCTTGAAGAAAGTCGATTCAACTTTAAATCAATCTCAAGAATTTAAAAAGATATTAATCGTTAATTATCTAATAAATTAAATCTCAAAACATCAAAAGACTCTAAAACTGAATGATAAAATCGGTGAATTATTTGTGTTGGTTTGTTTATAAATAAATTTTTAAAAAATTATGAAGGAAATTTGTTTTATTAAATCAGATTGTAAAAATTGGATGACCTTGAAAACAAGAGACTGTTGTAAAGTTAAATTGAGAAATTGAACATTTATGAACTGGTAAAAAAATTGTGTAATTGTGATTATCGAATTAAAATTGTTTAACGATCGACACAGATTCATTATTGAATTATTTTGTTGACTGAATTACGATCCAATTTTCTGCGAATTACTTTCGAATTAATTGAAATTGAGTTTTGTTTGGCGAAATATTATTTGATTTATTTGGGAGAATTATCAAAGTTAAAAATTGAACTTTGATAAATAATTTCAGTCCATTTGAGAGCTAAATTGTCGATTGAAATTTGAATCTTTAACTTATTATTTTTTATTGTAATTGTTCACTTGGCTGAATCATTTGTTTATTTGGAATTAAATGTTTCCATTCATATTTTCGACGATTACTAACCATTTGTATTTTTGTTTAATTAATTATTTGTTTGAAAAAATCATTGCTCTTGTAAAAATTCAGAACTTTATTCTGACATTTGAATTGATAATTTTTTGTGTTGAATTTTGAAAAAATTATTTTGAATTGTGAAACTTTGTCGCCATGAAGAAAAATCTTGATAACGAAATTTGTCTTTTTAAATGGAAGTACCGAAAAGTTCAGTATTGATCATATATCTCTTCAATACATTTGATTCAGAACTGATTATGTCGACTTTAAAATTTCATAGAATTAAAAACATAGCACTCTTTCTTTATGGTGTTCCCTGAGGCAACTTAGAGACTGCCTAAAAACAAAAACGGAAGAACAGTTTGATATTGCTCATTTTTAATGACTTCCAAGAATATACAATAAGCTGATAATCAAACAATGACAGACTAAAACGAAACATTACATAACATTTTAGTACATATATTATACTAAATTTCTTTAATCTATTTTAAAACTTATATTCTGCTTTCTAAATTTGGCTAATTAGTTATTTCTACCAAATATTTGTAAATTTATAGTGATTTTAGTTCTTTAACAGAGACTAAGCAAGTCTTGAAAGATTCTTTGAATTTCTTCCTATCATGTCTTTAAATTAGATCAATTATCCTTTTAGTATAAGTAACATTCTTAGCGAGATGCAGGCAGGCGTCAGAAGGGAACGCAGCACTACGGAACAGATAACCAACCTAAGACTGATTTGTGAGAAAACTAGAAACCACAAAAGAATAATTTGTCATAACTTTATAGATTTCAAAAAAAGCTTTTGATAGGGTGTGGCACAAAGCACTATGACACACTATGAATAAGCACAATTACGAAAATTATTAAAGGCCTTTACGAAGACTCAACGACAAAAGTGTTGACAAGTGAGTAATTTAGCGACTACTCTAAATCATCAGCAGGATTAAGACAAGGTTGTATTCTTTCACCAACACTGTTTAACCTTTTTCTTGAGAGAATTGTTATAGAAACAATAGACGGTCTAGATGATATTGAAATAAGCTGTTGAGGAACAAGAACAACCAACCTACGATTTGCTGACGACATCGACCTAATCAGTAAACGTGAAACAGAGATTCAGGATTTTACGAATAGATGGCATAAAGCATCGAAGAAATTTGGAATGTAAATCAACAGAAAAAAAGCAAAATAATGGGTTAATAAAACCATAAAAACGAGGTTAAACTGGAGATTTACATTGAAGGGGAGAAACTGGAACAAGTTAAGAGTTTCAAAAACTTAGGCTCTAGTATTACAGAGAATGGGGGAAGCGAAAAAGAAATCAGAAGCCGGATTGGTATTGCAACAAGCACAATGATTAGGCTTAGCACAGTTTTTAATCTTAAAGAAATCCATCTCAACAGCAGATTAAAGATCACTAAAGATTATCTGGGCAACATTCCTCTATGGATGCGAGAGTTGGACAATAAATCAGAAGAGCATGAATAGATTTAAAGCATCTGAATTGAAGTACTACAGGAGAATGCTGAAGATCACGTGGAAAGAAAAGAAAATAGACAACTTTGTCTGGAAGAGAGTAACAGAAATACTGGGTGAAAGACCGGAATCAATAAAGGTGACCATCAAGAGATGAAAGCTAAAATTCTACGGACATCAAATAAGAAAACAAGTACTGGTAAAGGTTTAAAAAGAGAAGAGTGGAAGTAGAAAGACCACGAGGAAGACCAAAGATGCAATGGATAGACGATTTGAAGGAATGGAGTGGATTAAGTATGAAATGTCTGAGAAAGGAGGCTAGAAATAAAGAGATGTGGCGGAGACTTGTTTATAATTGTGTGCACCTACGGCTCAACGGCTCAAAATAGTAATTTTGATTCATTAAATTAGTCATTCACGCACAAAAATTGAATATTTGCAATTTAATGCGAATTTGAAATAATCGAGTCACGTACACAATTTATTTCAAAAATTTCGTTATCAACATGACAAGTAATGATAATTTCGTGTTATTAATGGATAAAAAGATCTGAAAAATGATTTGATTTGTGTAATAATCGATTGATTTTTGGATTTTATTTACATCTGAGTTGATTTCATTAATTTCGATTTCAATGGTAAATTTCTGCTTTCCGGAATCGGAAGACGACAAATCAACATATCCGATTGACGTTAAGATACCCGCTTCCTCCGAACAACACCGCGATTCCAGCTCGTACAATTTATGGTCACTTTTAACAAATTCGAATTCACCTTTTCATTAATTTTTATTATTATTTGCAATTCATGTTTTCTACGAGGGGGCCCATTTAACCACAATCAAGTTCTGCTACCAAAATAGTAATTCGGTCAAAAAAGAAAGAAAGAAAGATAAGTAAAATTAATTAAATTTGTCTTAATTAATAAAAAATTTAGTAAGTATTTGCGTTTTTTTAAATACTGGTTCAAAATTATATTTTATTTTTTAGAGGGTTTGTCTCCTACCAACTTCACGGTAGTTCATGAAAAATAATTATATTAGTAATGACAAATTTATATTATAAATATTTTCCATGTATTTGTAATTTTATTATAAAATAATAAATATTAAAAATTGCACTTTTAAGAGATAAAACAGTCTGATGAAAATGTGTTTATTAAAACTTAATTTTTAATTATTTGCTATTTATATTTTTAATGATTTTCTTGGAAGATTGAGAAGAAAGTACAGTTTAATACAATATTAAATAAAATATTTACTTTTAAACTGGAAATTCGATACTCTGGTTCTTTGCACAGAAGACCGTTTAATAAATTGTACATCTCACTGCTTATATATTCTGAATAACCATAGGAATAAAGTTTTGAATTATCAATTAGAAATCGACAATCTGCCATGGAGGAGCTACTTTGTATCTTGAAGGGTCTCTATATGAATAAAATATTTATTATTTATATTTTATTAATATTTTTACAATAGGTGAAAAGATTTGCAAAATACATTGTTAATTATTTTTGAAAAATCAAAATTGAGCAAAATACGAAATTAAAATATGTTTTATGAAAAAAAATTATTCACAGTTTATTATAATAAAATCATGAAATTGTTAAGAAAAAAACAAATTCCGATGATTAATAACACTACCCGACACTCAAATTTAGAGAGAGAAGTCTTTACCTCTACTATATGCAGAAGGTGATGCTGAACACGAATATGATAGTCATTTTCCTCCTATACGTCCAGATTTTTTTGTAAATTGAGAAAAACTGATAATTATATAAATTTTATATTTTAAAGCAACGTTCGATGATTACAGGTTAAAACTATAGAATAAATTAATTGTAAATATAGTATAGTATTATTAAAGTAATAATTAACTGCACTTAAATTGTATTCTTATTATTCATGCAATATTTTTATATATTTTAAATTATAACTTAAAAGAAATTAATTTCTAAAATAGTAAAATAATAGAAAATATTAAATATTGCATCAAATATATATTAAGAATACAATTTACGGGCAATTAATTTTTACTTTAACTATCAAATATTGTAAACCATATTTACATTTAATTTGTTCTATTGTTTTAACGAGTAATCATTGTGCGTTGCTTCAAATTGTGTCATTACTGCAATTTATTTTATAATTCTCGCGTAAGTTATTTTTAATATCATTACCTAACGGATAACATCAAATAGTAGGTGGACATGAAATAGTAGGTGTAATGAAGTTTTCAAAAAATTTTCCACCTACTATTAAAATAGTAGGTGGAATCAAATAGTAGGTGTATCGTTTTTAAAGCAATTTGTATAAAAAATATTTTTAAAAATGAAAAAAAAACTTTATAAAAATTAAAAAATGTGTCATATAAATTTTAAGGTCGATTAATGCAGCAGGCTTTTCTGCTAATTGTTTAGAATGGCATATTTCAAAACATGATGTGTATGGTGAACGTTTTGTAAAAAAGTATTTGTCGGAATCCCAAAAAGAAACTGATCACAGTGATAGTGAAGAAATATTAACTGA
>MQRK01243547.1:27840-41031 GCA_001938485.1 Girardia tigrina
TCAAAACAAAAGCACCAAATAGTAGGTGTAAACCAATATTGGGCGCCTTTTCAATTTTTTTTCCACCTACTATTAAAATAGTAGGTGTCCTACTATTTCATGTTATCCGTTAATTAATACTTAAACAATTATAATTTTTTCAGGTTATGTTGAATAGACGTCAATGTGTCAACAATCCCAATAAATTTTGCTATATTTGCGGAAAATTTATATTGAAATGTGCATCCAGATCCATTACTCTCAGAATCAAAAGCCTTTTTTTTCACTACTTTAAAATGAAAATAGGAGACCAGAAAAAGTCATTTGAGCTCCATTGCGTCTGCCAGAAATGTTTTTCTGATCTCTCTCTATGGTCCACTGGAAAACTGAAACAAATGCCGTTTTCAACTCCAATGGCTTGACGTGAACAGATGGATCATGTTTACGATTGTTACTTCTGTGTGACAAATGTTCATGGTCACAGTAAAAAGACAGCTCATCTTATTTATTATCCTGATTTACCGTTAGCAGTCTTGCTAAGACCATATGAACCAGGAAAGGAGCCTCCTGTTCCACCGAAGGATTTATAGATTCTTTCTGACAGCGACGATAAAGTATTAGAAACACCTGATGACATGGAAGCCAACTGCAGACCGGATAACGTGGAACACACATGTAGAATCATCAACCAAGATCAACTTGATAGTTTTGTCAGAAAATTTGGGTTATCGAAAGATGATTCCTATCTTTCTGCAACCATGCTCAAACAATTTGATGTTTTAGCAGCAGTAACGAACACGATGGCTTACAGAGTAAGGGATAAGATGTTCGCGGAATTCTTCAAAACAACTGATGGCGATGAGATGGTCTACTGCGATGATGTTAAAGGTCTTCTTTCGAGAATGAACATTCACATGAATGTGAAAGAGGACTGGTGGCTCTTTGTCGATGGTAGTGTCAGTAGTATGATGGCTGTGCTCCTCCATAGTGACAACAAGTTTCCTGCACTGCCAGTGGCCTATTCCAGGAAAGTGAAAGAATCCTACTCCTCATTGAAATTGATATTTGATCTAATTTATTACGACCACTTCAAATAGAGAGTTTTTTCTGATTTAAAAATCATTGGAATGCTAACTTGGATGCAGGGTGGCTACACCAAGTACAATTGTTTTATTTGTCTATGAGATAGCAGAGCGCGTCAGCAGTATTACAGCAGAAACCATTGGCCAGAAAGTGTAAATCGAACACCAGGAGTACAAAATGCCCTTCATGAGGCTCTTGTACCACCGGGAAAAGTAATTTTACCACCTTTGCATATCAAGCTTGGAAATTTAAAAGATTTCGTCAAGGCTTTGGATTCGGAAGGAATGAAAACACTGAAGAATATTTTTCTGCGACTGTCAGCAAAGGTTCCAAAGGTTCAAAAGCGATAGAAACGAAAATGACAGTACTGATGATAGAATTAAAGAGACATCTGATCTTGCCATTAAATTTTTTTCTTCTTTGGTGAGCTTCTCCAGAGCATTCACGACTTGTGATAATTTTTTCACCAACAAATTTACAGCATCAGCTCGAGTGCTCCATCTGGTTTCCCCAACCGGCTTGTTACTTAGACCAGTCTCATGAATCAGGACATCCCAGCGATGTGTAGATGCGGAAAAAAAGAGAACAACCGGTCCAATGTGCCAAAACATGTAACAAATAGAACCACAACGGAAGCTGCATGTATGCAAGGCAAATTCAGGGACTAATTTGAGCTTGGAATAAATAGAGCTTTCGGGTTAATATCCAAGATGCGCTTCTCGACACCCGATCGATGCGCAGACATAAAAGCAGCATTGTCATATGCCTGGCCACAGCAATCATCAATCTGAATCTCGTTGTTTTCCAGTTGTCTAAATATCAGTACAGAAATTTCCTTTGGCTCTTTCCCTTTGTCTCTATGAATCGAACAAACGACTCCTTCACTTTCACTTCATTTCGATCCATGTTTACGTAGCGTAAAACCTCACTCAACTGGTCCTTGTGAGATATATCTGGATTGCTCTCAAAAATTATGCAAAAATACTTGCTCTTCTTGACCTGCGCTATGATTTTCTTTCTCATATGCTATGCTAAAATGCTCACAAATTCATTGTGAGCCTCTGGTGACAAATAGGAAGTGACGATATTCTTTCCCAGTTTAACTTTTACCAAATGTTCACAGAGCACAGGGTCATACTTGACCAACAAATGAACCAATTCCAAAAGGTTTCCTCTATTTTCCTGGTCTCCGTCTTCGTGAATGTCTTAGTGCCAGGTTTTGTGAGGAGAGAAATCTGATAATGTCCAGTAATCTAGCTAGAATTTTTCGCCATTTCTTAATCTCCTTCTCAATTAATTCTTCCTCTATTTGTTTATTTCCTTTCCTTTAGCGAGCCGGATCTCTAGCTCCTTCCACTTGAGGAATGCATGGGCATGCGATGCTCTAACTTCGTGTTCATGAACTTTAGGATTTAATTTCCCCCAGTTTTTAAAGCCTTCTTCAGCAGAATAAACTAGACAGCCCAACTGAAAACTGTCTGCAGCAAAAGCAGAACAGGGGCTCCTTTGAAGGAAAAGACACCATCCATGTTCTCATACTTTTCTATCCGTTCCTTAGATCATGAAAAAACCATTTTTTGGTTAGCTTTCTAGTGTCACCTTTTGTACTTGTGCCTGGTCGAGGTACTTCTTTGAATTCACAATGAAGGTGCTACATAGAAGTAAATCCTTGACGAACAAGAATAGCGTGAATTTCATGGATAATCTTAACCGGCCAAAGACCAATGTCAGTAAAATCACTTACAAAGTCTGTTTTCAGAGTGATTAATTGTTGCATTTCTTGTGCTTCAATTTCCCTCTCACAAACTTCTGCATCAATGCCACCTTCACCTTCGACAGTAGCAGTATCGACTTCAATTGTAGCATTAGCAATATCAAATTTATCTCCAGTCTCTATTGGATTGTCTTCCTCCGTATCCATCACATTGCTCGTAGGCGATGAGGTCCTTTGAATGAATTTCAACAGTGCCCCTTCATTCTTTTTTTACTCCTCTTCCACAGCTTTTTTCTTCTTACTGAATGGCGCCCCGCTCTGTTTAAATCTCTTCATTACTGTTGTGGCCTCTAATTTCACAAGAAAACGTCAAGTTAGTTAGCTAAAAAATAAATATTTGATAAAAAATTGCATTGTATATGCAGTCGTGAAAATTAATATATTTTCTTCTTTTCTCTTGCGAAATTCTGGATTGTAAGTTTACCAATGTCAATTTGTTGCATGTAATTATCCTTTTTCAAACCTTCAATTGATAGCCACGTATTTAGATGACTGCAATGGAATAAAATAATGCAAAATAAATTTATAATAAAATTTAAAAAAGGAATTATTAATAAATGGAATAATAATTTAAATTTTTTAATATTACTGAAAAAATATTTAAAAAAAAAGAATAAATTAAATTATTTTTTATCCAATTTTGATTATTTTAAAAATATTTTTATTAATTTTGTATTTCACTTTCTTAAACGTAAAACTATTAACCTTCCATCTAAATATATGTGCATTGGATCATGTTGCAATGGTCAATAATTTTTTACCTTAAATATGCATTCCAATCTATTTAAATAAATGAATAAATTTCGTTAAAATACCAGTTATTTTTTGTTAAGTTAACCCTCTGGTCTAATAAATCCGAATGATAAGTAATGTATATATTTTAAAACTTTATAAAAAGGATTAAGCAATGTCAGAGGCAACAGAAATAGCTGGAAGAAATAAATCAAAGCACCGTCCTTTTTTGTTAGATGAATGTTATCCGGACGAATGTGAGATTGTTAAACGAAATCGTGATGGAAAAAAAAGTTTGTCCGATGAGACAATAAAATATGTAGAGTAAGTAATTGAAGAAAACTTATAAGCCCCTTTGCAAAATAAACGTCTAAATTTTACCGCGATACAAATCGATACAAACTATAACAAACTGAATCAAAAATCTCAAGAGGGCCTGGTATTATTTTATTTTAAATATTATTTTTTAAAATGTCTTTTACGACACCCCTTATGCAATGTGTTATGAAAAAAAGTTAATTCTGAGGTACATACAAAATTTGAACTCAATCAGGTAAAGGATATTGATATTTAAAAAAATAACAGCTCTAGCAAATAGAATAATAATGAATATAATCATGGTATGGATAAACATCACGAAAAAAACACTTCTCAGAGGGTAACGCATTTAAATGTATAGAAATATTAATTGTAAGCATTTTGTTAGTGTGGGTAAATACCCAGGAACCATTATAAAAGTCAGTAATCTTATTCTAAATTAAATTTGATCGAGGTGTAATAGAAAAGTTATAATTTTTACATATTATTTTGTTAAAGTAACATTAAAAAATTATTTTATTTTTTCTAATAATTAACGATTCCTCATTCGAACTCAAGCTACGATTAAAGAACTCAATTTAAAGAACTCAAAAAAAGTAAAACTACTTCAAAATATAAATTCTAATAAATTTTAGGGACTTGGATAAAATCTGTTTTACTACTTCGTCTTTATCGTCATTGCAAGATAGGAACATGCAAAATATATATATCAATAATTTATAAAATAAATATTATATTCGTTATATGAAACCTAATGAAAGCAAAACAAATACTCTAAATGAAGTCTTTCTGAAGAAAATTATACTTCAATCCATCGGTTTTATACCGTATTTAAATTAAAATCTTAATATTCTGCTTAATTTTAATTTCTCATTATTGTTTTTTTACAAAAATATAATTAACAAAAATAAGAAAAACGCATTTTCTATAAGATAATTTAAAAGGAGTTTTTTATTTTAATCTTAATAAATATGTCATCTTATAAAGAATTTTCTAATAAAAATATAAAACATTATTTATCTTATGAAGAATAAAATCTATTCATGAGAAATTAAAAACAGCATTGCGTTTATAAAAATATCATTCTTCTCATCAGGTAATTCCGTAATCAAAAAATGATTGAAAAAAATTTAAGGTTACGAAGACACATGATAAAACACCGGATCGAGCAGTGGCAACAAGCATCTCTTCAACGTGCCGGGAGTAGCTCCTCAGAGAGATCTGCGTATCGATACATAGTTTTAGGCGCCTCTATAAATGAAATGTAATTGAAAATTCCTCTATGTCATGGTATATACACACACACACACTTATATATATATATATATATATATATATATATATATATAAAGTCTTTTTTTTGTAAAATTCAGTTAGATGTAATTGATTTCGAATTATTAAAAATATTGAAATATAAATAAATACTCAATATTTATTTAATATTGTACTAGGTAATAATTTTTAATTTAATTAATATAATTAATAACAATTTTTATACATCTTTTACTGATTTCATATTGTAATTGAATCTAATATTTTATAATTTTTTTATATATTTTTACTAAACATTACTTTTATTAAGAACATTGATATAATAATCATTATAACTTTTATTAGTTTCACATTTATAGTCATCACAACTCTCGGAAGATCGTTCTCAGTTTGACATCCTTCTATTTGGTTTTATTTTTTTCTTTTTATAATCATGATTATTCGAACAAATTTTTTAAAATCCTTCTAAAATATTATTATTTTTTTAATTTCCAAAAATATTTATTAAAATTATTGATTTTAACCATTTCATTATTAGAACTCTAAATAAATACATTTTATCCAATTGTAAAAAATGAGTTTAAATTTTATTTTCATTATAATAAAATTTCTAGACATATATAAAAGCAATATTTTAAAACTTTCTAAACTTATAAAAATATCTTTTAATTAAAATATATAAATTTGATTTTAATTGCTAATTTCAAAAATTTAAACTTACAAGATTATTATCATTTCGTTATTATTATTTTAATTATATTGGAATAGTCAATTACCGATAATACAAGACACCAATTTCCGTCTGAATCACCATTCTAAATTCAACATAAAAAGAGTTATTTTTATTCATGCTCTGTAGTCAATGAAAATGGTATGGAATTTTATAATGGTATTTAATATATAAGTGATTGAGCGTTTTTCCTTTAAACTTACTTATGGATTCGATTATGTCACTAAAAGTTTACACTAAATAGTACATTTGTGTTAAATCGTAAATGCTGACTTCTTAGAGGAATAAATAGCGTTTAGCTAAATGAAATGGAGCAATAACAGGTCTGTGATGCCCTTAGATGGCCGGGGCCGTACACGCGCCACAATGGCAGTACCAACGAGTTTTATTCCTAGCTAGAAATTGCCCGGGTAACCTGCTGAATCACTGTCGTGTCAGGAATAGTGGATTGAAATTATCCCAATTCCTAGTAAGCGCAAGTCACTAGCTTGCGCTGATTACGTCCCTGCCCTTTGTACACACCACCTGTCGCTACTACCGATTGTAAATTATTCTGGATCGAATTAATTAGTACTAAATGGGTACTAAATAGTACTTAATTAGTAAGCACCCTGAAACAATTTGTAATAATAATTAATTATTAGTGGTGTAGCATAGGAGGGGTGGGAGGGGCGGTCCGCCCCGGGCGACACGACTGTTGGGGGCGGCATTTGTGAATGGGAGAAATATTATGTATAAAATAAAACGAAGAAAAATCTAACCAGAAATGATGGACATAACAGAATGTTAAAATGAACTAATTTAATGACTAATTTTATGTCACTAAAAATAGTCTTATTGCTTCTTGAAATTACAACTCGCATAACTTTTTTTAAATATTCATGTTAATTTGTCTAAAAATAAGCTAAAGAATATTAAAGAAGGAATAAGTTTTTACCTTTTATGTGGACGGTCACAAATCGAAGGCCATCAAATGACTCTTTGGTTGTAGTCAAAATCTATTGGTTTTAAGCGATTTAAAAAGGACTGTGAGGAATATTTGAATGTTTGATGTTTTGTGTTTGAATGTGTATGTTGAATTGGAAATGTGTCTCTCCTACCCAGATGGATGATTAATATTTTAATTCTTATTATCTAAAAATATGTAATGTTTAAATTTATTTTAATTTCATATAATTTTAAAATTTTAAATAAGTTAATTAATTTTTATTATATTTAATAAATAAATCAAATTAATATTTTTTAAATAATTAATTATCATTTTAATTATTATCCAATAAGTTTTGAGTAAATATTTTATTTAAATGTTTATTTACCCATTTTCTAAAAAAGTAATGAGAATTAAACCATTAATCAATTTCGCTTTGAATGCAAATGTACGAAAGTTTTGACAAAGATTGTCTTGAGGACAATCAAAATTGTTGTTTAAATAAAAATATAAAAATCAAATTGGTGTTCTTAATAACGACAAACAACAATATAAAATGGCGTATTTTCAGTTGGTCATGAAATTCTAATGGAAATCTCAAGTACGATTTTTATGATTAATACAAAAATCATATACATAAAAATTTATAGTATATGAATATATTATCCAAATTCGTTAATGATTAAAATTTTATAACAAAATGTATAAAAAATGAAAGTTTTTCGTAAATATTGACAAAATTTTCTTCAAAATATTTTTTTACAATTATAATTCAAATTACGGAAAGAAAGAATTATTTAATAAAGAAAGTATTTGGATTTTTTCGTAAAATAATTAATTAAATAATTCTCCTTTTATTGGAATAATTTACTTGTCAAATTAAATAAACTTGACGAAGAAGCATATTTTCTCCAGGCTAACAAAATAAAAATGCATTCCAACAAAAAAAAGTTTTAGAATTTTTATTTATCTTTTTGGTTAGATTTAAGAAAGAAAACTTATATTCGTTTTTTAATAAAATATTTAGGAATAATTTTTACTATTTTCTTTTAAATGTAAATTAGTATTGGAATTATTTTATAATTTGTATTATAAAATACTTAGGCTGTCCCAAAAGTCCTCAGGTGGCCTTTAAAAACACACTAATATTTTACCAAATTTAACCAAATATGGACTGAATATTATTCAGACTGTCATAAATACTGTGTTAAAATTTCAAAGCATAAAATTTGAAACTTACCAAAAAAATAATATTTTTAACCAACAAAAAAAATTAGATGCAGCGAATTTAAAAATTTATTTAAAAAAAATATTTTAAAAATTTCTTAAGCAACAACATATTCACCATTGTTGTCAATAATCAACTGACAATAGTTAAAAAGTTTATCTAGTTCATTTTTTAATGCTTCTGTTGATAAAGAATTAAAAAAGAATTTACAAGCTTCTTCAATTTCTTTATGTGATTTGAAAACATGATTTTTAAAACTTTTCTTCATTTTTGAAAACAAGAATCTGTCACACAGATTAAAATCTGGACTATAGGGCGATAGATAATTTTTTCAATTTTTCTTCTTTCAAAAAAAGAGTTGTTTCTTTGCTAGAATGAGGTCTTGCATTATCATGCCACCACTTAAGTTCCTTTATATGATGCTGTTAGATCTAAGTTTCCGCCATTTTTCACCGGTGTGATGAACAAAGTTCACATACGCCTCGGAATCAATCTTTGTACCATATGGCAGTGCTTTTACATTAAAATGTTTGTTGCAGGTTACAAAACAAAGGTTACAAAAACAAGAGATTTTTTATCAGTCATTGGTGATGGCTTTATCACTAGCTTTATCTACCTTGCAAAAAGACCCATGTTTCATCCTCGATCGCTATGTTGGAATGTGCTTCACACCCATCTGTGAAATTACATGGCGTATATGCTTTGCAGTGTTAATGCGTTGTTGTTTATTAGCAGTACAAAGTTCGTGAGGGACCCAAACAGAGCAAACTTTTTTGTAATGAAGTTTTTCACGCAAAATTTTGTGGTCTGTATTTTTGCCTAAAGAAAGTTCATTTTCAATATAACACAAAGACGCATTTGGAGCTTCATCAAACACTTCTTTGATTGCTTTAATCTTTTCATCGTCTATTAATGACGGAGTGCCATTTCTTGATGAATCGTCGAAGGAAGTTCGCTTTTCTTTTTTAAAATCAGTCAACCATTATTGAATAGTTTTCAGTGCTGGGGGATTTACCTGCTGAAGTTGCTGAAGAATTTCTGAAGCAGAGAATCCTCTTTTACTTTGAGTTAGAGCAAAAAAAACGTTGGTAACATTTATTTGGTTTCATTGTTAAAAACAGCTTGATTTGAATTCGCTGCACTTTTAAAATTTCAATACTTTAATAAAACAAAATTTTACTTTTTCTTTTTTTTATGCTTTGAAATTTTAACACAGTATTTATGACAGTCTGAATAATATTCAGTCCAAATTTGGTTATATTTGGTAAAATATTAGTGTGTTTTTAAAGGCCACCTGAGGACTTTTGGGACAGCCTAAGTATAATATAATATATTTTTTAAATAATAAATGAAAATATAAATGTCTCTATTTTATGAAATATAACAAAAATATTTAGTAAATATAATATTTAAATTTCAAATTTGTTTTTTTCTGTTTAGATTTTATCAATTAATGCATATTTATGGTACAAAAAACTTTGATATTCTTTCGATAAAATGATTGAAGGACAAACTTTATTTTAAAAAATATGAAAAAATAAAAAATAAAATAATTATGGAAAATAATTTTATATTTTAATTAATGTTTCAATTTTCGATTATTTAAACAGACTTTATGAATTAGTGGTTGCCAAAGGGGTTGATAAGTTTATCAAAGGAGTTCGATAACAAATATGAAAATATTATAATAAAAATTTAATGAAATATATCATTTGTAAATAATCTATGAAAGCAAATTATAAATGTAAAATAAATGTTCAATCCTAAACATAAAAATTATATTTTTTTTCTATGTATCATAAATATTAATGTTAAAGTAGTTATCTGTGCAATTGATTTACAGTCAAATGTAATGCAGATATGGTAAATTTACACTATACCTATTGCAACCACTTCTCACATGGCGACTAACGCTGCAATGGATATCTTCACGGGTCAACTGTTACCTGAAAAGTACAGGAAAGGCGAAAATGTGGAAACATTTATGAAGAATGTGAAAATATACGAATGTAAATACGGACAAAATCAGACAGGGGTGGTAGAAATACTATATAATACGCTCAAGGCATGAAAGCGGTCAAATGTAGAAATTGTGAAAAAGTAGGTCACACAAGTGAAACGTGTAGACAAAGCAAACCAATCAAGTGTTTCGGATGTGGAAAAGAAGGACACATGATAAGAAATTGTTCAGAAAGGAGACCAATAAAATGTTATGGTTGTGGACAACAGGGACACGTAAGAAGAAACTGTCCAAACATCGAATGCAAAAGATGCCAAGATAAAGCGCACAGTAAAAGTGAATGTTATATAAATCTAAATGGCAGAAGAAGACAGCAAAATACAGGTGACAATAACCATCGAGGATCGGGATACAATCAACAAAGATATAGGGATAGAGAAGACAGAAGATGAAGAGATAATCGAAGATTCGTGAATAGCATTGAAGAAGAATATGAAGAATCAGTTACAGGAAGTGAACATCAAAAATGCAACGCCTCGACAGAAGCGGAGCCAGTCGGGGCAATAAATTAAAGGATACCAGCGACTCCCAAAGTATTGGTATTTATAGTAGAATTAATATATCAAATATTATAGACGTAGTGATAGACGATGAAAGGAATATTGAGATAAGTGAAGCAAGAGTAAATGATAAAGCACGGAAATTTATAAAGAAAGAAACTTTTGAAGACAAGCTTGGACGAAGTTTAGTGGGAACAATTGACGAAAAGAACACAGAAGAAAATGTCAGGATTTTGTCAATAGATGAATGGAAAGCAGAAAATATATCGTATGATAGAATGCAAGATCGGCCGAGTGTAAAGTTGATGATACAAGGTAACGTGGAGGATTGTTTATTAGACACAGGTGCAAGAGTAAATGTAATCCACAGAAAGATTTTTGAGAAACTAACGAACGTAAAATTAGAAAAGGCAGATATTAAATTAAACTGTACGAACAGTAATCAACTAGATTGTATGGTTAAAATTTCAGTGGACGTAGAAATTAAAGAAAAACGGAGAAATATAACGTTCATTGTAGTTAATGACGTAAAACCAGACATAATAGGAGGAATAGAATTGCAGATGGAGTTTTGAATCGAGTTACATTAGAAAAAGAAAGAAAATTGTGCGAATGAACAATTATTATTACACTTGAGTATGTGAATTAGAAGCAAAATTTAACGTAAGTTTACAAACGAGGAAAGATTCAAAAGAGCCATGGAAATTATGAAAATTGCAGATAAATCAAAGATTGTTGATATTGTTAAAAAACATCAAGGAGGTTTTATGGCGAATAAATGTAATATCGGATGTACGACATTGATTAAACATAGAATAGACACGAAAGGACCTCCAATTAACCTTAGACCACATAGGCAACCAGTTAATCTGGAAGGAAAGATCGATGAGACTATTAAGAATTTGTGGAAAAACAAAATTATTAAGAAATGTAATTCACCATGGAATACACCGATGATTTATGTATAGAAGAAAGAAAAGAATGATTTTAGAATTTGCTTAGATTTTAGTTAGCTAAACCTAGTAATGGGGAGACAGGCCTTTCTTATGCCAAATATGATCGAAATAATGTACAGATTGTATGGAACCAGATATTTCACATCAATCAATTTAGGCAATGTATACTACCAGGTCAAACTAGAGGAAGATTCAAAGCCAAAAACAGCATTCTGTACATACCTAGGACAATTTTGTTTCAACAGAATGCCGTTTGGTATAGCAGCGGCAACGATAACGTTTAGGAATTCATGACAAAGGTGCTCGGAAGCATAGAACAGACAGTGGTATATTTAGATGACATTATTATATTTTCAAAATCGTTGGAACAACATTAGGGAATTTGGGATAAAGTATTGGACCAAATCGTGAAAGCAGATTTAAGAATTAATCTTGAAAGGTGCCATATCCTAAAAACAGAAGTTAAAATTTTGGGACATGTAATTAATGATAAAGGTATACAGACGGACCCATCTAAATTAGAAGCCCTAAAGACATTTGAAAAACCGAAATGTGTAAAGAATCTAAGAAGTTTCCTTGTAATTTGTAATTATTACAGACGATTTATTAAGGACTATGCAACAAAGGCCAAGACATTGGAACAACTGTGTGGATTGAACAAGAAGAAAATGTTATGGACAGACGCATGTGATGTAGTATACAAATACATACGCTATTGTCGCACGCGAGGGCAGAGAAAGTAACGAAATACATCTCAGAAAATTATGACATGATCAATCGGAATGAAATAATAAAAGAAGTAATTGGACAATGTGAACCATGCTAAAAAAGTAAAACATTAACGATCGCTACGATGAAAAAACGGGTGACATAAATTTACAGCAAGAAAAAGAAGACACAACAACCAGAATAAATTTCGAAATTAGAGATGAAGTACTAGTCAAGGTGAAAACAGGGATAAAGAGTAAATGAACCATTTTAGAAAGTGCTCATAGACATATGCAGACCACTAAAGGAGACTTGGAGAAGGAAAAAAGTATATTGTTGCAATCATTGATCAGTTTAGTAGGTACATATCTTTGACAGTCATTAGTAGGCAGGATGAAATAATCATAAAAGACACCATAATGACCAAATAGATCATGAGATTTGGAGCACCGAAAGGAATACATACAGATTGTGGCAAGACATTCGAATCGAAGGTAATCAAAGACATGGCAGAATCAATTAATATAAAATGTGTTACTCGAGGCCGTACCATCATAACACAAATGAAATAGTAGAAAGACAATTTCGAACGATTAGAGAATATTTAAAAGCATCGTTACATACAAAGAAAGGATCAGACTTGGAGAAACTACTATCGGAAATAGAATTCACATTAAACGCAATTATTCAGAAAACAATAGGGAAGAGCCCAGCGGAAATTATATTCGTTAAAAAAATATACAGAGAAGGAAGGCATAGTCAAGACATAAAGTTACAGTAAGAAAAAGAAAATTAAGAAATTAAGGAAAATTTATTTGAAAATTTGGAGTTGTCATATTAATAAATTTTGATGTTAAAAATGAATTCTGATATTGATGTTGCAACCACTTCTCACACATATAATGCAAGAGGATAGTTGTAAGAAACTATTATTTTGCGAAGGTTCGATGTAAGAAAAGGTTT
>MQRK01243552.1:6942-18265 GCA_001938485.1 Girardia tigrina
TATATATATATATATATATATATATGGATTTTTCCAAAATATTATTGTTATGTACTGGTGAGTTTTTTTTATATTTTATTTTATATAATATTTTTTTTATTTTATATAATAATAATTAAAAATAAATATTTTTATAAAATAATAATAATAAATATAATATTAAATAATCACCATATAAATTTTATATAATAATAATAATAAATCAATAATAATAACAATACCAATAATAATAAATTTATTTTATAACAAGATTTAATTTTTTTATAATTTTTTTGTTTTTTTTTATATAATGATAATGAATTAATAATGATAATAATGATACCCATAATAATAGTAAATTATTTTTATAATAAGAATATTTTAATAATAATAATAATTAACTGTCTTTTAATTATAAATATAACTACTAATAATAATAAACGATAATAATAATAAAAATTTATATAATAATAATACTGATTTATATAATAATTCAATAATTTATAATAAAATAATAATAATAAATTATCTTTCATAATTATAATAATTATAAATTATATTTAATTAAAACTTTAATATAATAATAACGTATCTTTATAATAATTATATTAATTACAATAATTATAAATTATTTTTTTTGATTTCGCTGCTTGGTGACCTGTTCACCCGGGAGCACCCTCCAGCACTGATGACCAAGGTCCACACGACACGCGGAAAGCCGACCGCAAACACAGTAATGCCAACTAATCGCACACAAGACAACACAACCAGCGCGCCGACCAAACGCAACCGATACAAAACCGGCGCTCCACCGCCATCGGAGATGACTCTGGTCATATGTCGATCATGGACGTCAATGAGGTGAATTGTTTTTAAAAAAAATCAATAATAGTAATTCTAATAATAATAAAAATATTTTAAGGTTATTTTAATAAGAATAATAAATAAAATGATTAATAAAAAGTAATAATAATAATAATAATAATATTAATAATAATAAAGTTTATTTTATATTATATATATATATATATATATATTTTAAAAATATCACATCTGAAATCAAACCCCAAAGGTGTCTCGGTCACAAGTGCCGAACCATGGCTTATCTATTCATGTACAATCAATCAAATTCATTTATTAAAAAAATTTTTTTATCGCGAAATTTATTTTAAAAAAATACATTTTGTTGGGTATTTTCATTTTTAACAGATCGAATATTTAATAAAAACGATTTTTTTTATTTTTTTTTCACCCATACGGGTTACTTTCAAAAATAAAATAAGTGCTTAGAAAGTTATGGTTACATTATTTTATTTAGCTATTTGATTCTCTACAATTGTTTAACCCATGGTAATTTTGATTATACAGATATAGTTCGTTCAGATAATTTTTTGTTTTTAACAAAATCGCTAACACACAATTTACATAAAATATTTTTTTAAATCATCATATAATAATGTTATGAAAACGGTTAAAATAAATAAATAATATACACAGATCACAAAATATAAAGTTTTAACATCATAGTATCATAATGTTATTAAAGATAATAAAAATGGATAAATAAATACAAAACATTCATTGTTATCTTACACCACCGTCATCAAGTTCATGCAGACTCATTGTGGCTCGAATCGATATAAGCGTCGCAAGTAGTCCGACTGGCTCTTGATCCTAACACAAGTAATCGATACTGAATCCAAATGAAATGTTTTAAACCGAACAGTGGTATGAACCTGTTTCGTTTTACAATCCAAATCTAAGTTAATAAATGAATGATCTAAAGATTTAAATAAAGAGTAATTATAATCTCTTGGTGTTGATTGATAAATGTAATGACCACTGGCGGTAAATAAAAAAAATGTTTCAACCAACACCTTTATCAAAATCATAAACATAACCACACATGACATTAAGTAGCTCTCCATTTGTCATCAGGCGGGGACTATTGTGATGACCTCAGTGTAGGGTGATAGTCTTCTGACATCGATTCGTTTTTCTTTTGTGTGTTCATTTCATTAGTCTTTTTTATTTTGACTTGTATCATATTTTTTTGTAACTGTCATTCGCGGGTGTTAATTTTTTTGTGGTGAGTGATTTCTCGCGTTTTATTTTTTTTATATATGCTTCATATGTCTTTGGGTGTGAAAGAGGGTTTTGATTTGTTACGAAAGACGAAGATTTAATGAAAGAACGAAGGTTGTTTTTGTTTTGAAGGATGAAAGAAATTAAAAGAAAAAAAGAGAAAATTTTTTTTGTCAAGAAAGAAATTATTTTATGAAGAAAGAAAAAGAGAAACAAAATAAATTATATCTAGGGAATTAATAATGTAATTTCAAATCCAAATTTTGAAATTATATCGATTGACAGAAATATAATTTCTGTCAGAATTAATTATGATGAAGTTATTAGGAAATGAGAATACGAGTTGTCGTTTGTTTTGCCTTAATAACTGAAAATACTCAACTATTGTTATTAAATTCCAAAATTTCGTTATTATTACCAAGTTGTCGAATAGTATCATTATTGCTTAATTTCCTACCGACTTAATATTGCCTGAATAACTGAAGATACTCAACTATTGTTATTAAATTCTCGAATTTCGTTATTATTCCAAAATTATCGAGTGATATTATTATTGCATAATTTCCGACCGACTATTTATCACCGGTTCCGACAAACATTGGTAAAATAATAATTAGTATCGATACTTTGTTCATCCCATCTTACGATTACATTTTTTTGTAAATTCACGGTGTGTTATCCATTCCCACTTGTACGGTTATTTATTTTTAATTAAAATTTGTTGAGGTACATTGTCGATAATTTATTTATTTATAATAATATATAATAGTAATAATTTATAATATTTATTTATTTGTAATTTTTAATAATTTATTTGTTAAAGCTCCCCCTTTGGCCTGCATCTATTAGAGAACAGAGTGAGCTTTACAAATTGGTGTCAGAATAAAAAATTCGCCTCACAATCACACATACATTTATATACAATCACTACAAATTTCATACAGTCAACCCACATCACAATATAAGACAACACTACACAAAAAACCACAAATACAAAATGCTAAGATCAAGGAAATATAAAAAAACAAACCAAAAATCAAGCAATTACGATAACACTAATAACAATTCTCCATCACCATCAAATATATACCCAGTTGATTCAAATAATAATAGTACCACGATAAATACACCGGCAGTAAACAATAAGTTTTCCACGAATTACGCAAACCCAAGTATAAACAAACTAAAAATTCCTGATTTCTTTGTCGATGAACATCAATCTCCTGAAACTTGGGCAAACTACGTAACACAACTGGCAACTGTTAATGACATTTCACAACGTCAAATTTGCAGCGAAATCCTACCAAAATTACCCCCCAGCATCTTAAGGGAATTGGCAGCACAAATTAGTGAAATTTTGGAGGACTCTAAACCCTGGGAAAAACTAAAGTTAAACTTACTAAAAAAATACCAAATAAATAAAAGAAAAATTTTGGAAGACTGCATAAAAAATGACGTGTGCTTAGGTGATAGAAAGCCAACTGAACTACTAAATGAACTTAAAAATAAGTTAAACAACATACAAGAAAACAAAGAATTCATCAGAACTTTCTTTTTAAGAGCTATGCCAGAAGAAATCAGAATACAATTGATCGCTTATAAAAATAAAAACAATGAAGAACTGACCGAGATAGCTGATGAAATTTACAAACACTAACGACCTATGATATTCGACACACGCATATGTTAGGTATATAAAATATAAATTTTAAAAATTAATATTTGTTTTAATTAAATAAGTATAATAAAAGATTATTTACCTCTTTACTATAATAAATATAAATTATATAAAAATAATTAGATTTATTGAATTTTAGACATAAACATTCAGAATTTGAAAATAAGGTATTTATATTAAAAAGATAAACAGAACTGTAAATAAGATAAATAAAAAGAATTATATATCAAGGAAAGTAATATAAAAGGTAGAAGAAAAAGAAGAAAAGCGCACAAAAAGTACGACAAAAATTTTGAAAGTTCAAGGTCAAAGTAATTAACAAGTACAAGATTAAGAGAAGATCAGAATTATATTTCAAGTATTAAATTATTCATTCGGCACCTCACACGGAGATAATTTATTCAAGGCAAGCTTATAAAAGGTGTCGATTATCGTAACTAAAGAGAGAGTAAAAAATTGAACACTAGAGCGAAACGAGAATCATAAAAAAGTACGAAGGACGTGATAATTACGATTATATAAATTATATATATATTTTTATATATCTTTTAAATTACCTTGGGATTAACAAAACATTGTTGTCCCATTATCCAAATTACAAAATCTAAATAAGGTCTAAGAATCTAAATATTGATTTTGTTTGAAATTGTAACTCGTGTACATAATTAAATATATATTTGTAAATTTTGAAGTCCTGTTTTTATCTTCATTTTTATAGATCCTTGTAATTCACACAAATATCCCAACACATAGATAAAAACAGTAAAAAACTACAACCCGTACAATCAACTCGTCCAAATGATGGCAGCTTGTAGTAGTCCTAGTAACATCAATACGCTACAGCAAATGGCAATTGCAACAGACACCGGCACTGTATTTTATAATACCTACAAGACTTAGAATTTTAAAGGAAGACGACTTGGAAAAGATTTAGATTTATATTCTTAATGACACTATTTACTATTTCTTATAACTAAAATATGTATAAAATAAAAAAAATTAAAGGAATACCACAAAAAAACAGTAAAATTCAAATATTAATTTAATTGATCAATATTATCAAAAATCTATAAACTAATTAATATTGTTTGTTTTCTGACTCATTTCTTTTTCTTCTCATACCATTTGTTTTTTATATGGCGCGTGATGTTGATGTTGAGATAAATATAGATTTTAATACATTATTCGATCGACTATTTGTCTTCTATTTCAATTCGGATCATTTGAATTTTTTTCAACAAATATCATACAGAGAAACCAGCACCATAAAGAGTAGATACAAACTCAAGAACGATGGGATTATACTTTGCGGAACTGTTTTCAAAATCAAGTGGGCGTTTACAGAGGAAACGGCTTTATACATGTAATACTGGAGTGTCGAATAGACATGAAAACTACATAATACTCTAAGTAACACTATGTAACCCTTTGTATGCCAGAATACTTTACTTTGAAAAATTCCATACAATTCAAACTTTAAGAGTATTTGCATAAAAAATAACGTTTCATCTCATTTTATTTTTTTACATCATTTATTGACTACATATTGACTATATTATTACAAATTTCAAAAACATAATTTTTTTCGATATTTTTGAGCTATTAAATAAGGACAATTTTTCAGTGTAAAGTATTTTTTGCAAAACCCGGGACTAAACCCAGGTTGCGAAATATACAAGTGTTATAATCATTAGAGATAGACAATAGATAGAAATGCGATTTAAAATTATACTTGAAACTGGATTGTTAAATTAAATCTTTTTATAATAGTTGTTCATTAGTAGGGGAAAAATGCTGGTTCAACCCCATATACCCCCCGGAGAACGTAAGTGCAGTATTGATTAGCACATTCTATATCGACCTGAACTTTCTTATTGTTACCATGGAAACAGTGCAAAAGTGCTAGTATATCGCTATCCTAGGCTGCATAGGGCTCAAATGTGCCATCGATAAAACACGGTGTGCTGTGTAGTGTGTATCACCTTTTTTTCGGATTTGGCATGTACAGTTTTTATGATTTTTTTACTTATTTTTTGTGATTATGTAAAACTTTCTATTTTTTTATTGCATATGACATTTTATTTTATTTTATTGAATATGTATTATTTTTTTACCGAGTGGAATATTTTTTTGTTTACTTTTATTTATTTTTCGTGGAAATAATTCATTATATTTAGAATTATGTTAAACGACCAAATGATATTAAATGACATCGCCAATGACAATAATTTAAAATTTTAAATGATCAATAATTAAATCGATCTTTAAAAAATAGTAAAAAGTTATTGGGATCAGAGCTCACTATTCTCTCGTTTCCCGCAACAAATTGTCCATAGACGAAACAATAATTATCCCGAATCGAATCACTGTCGGCGAGTTGATTAAATCACGCTCGACTAATTTCGGAATCGGGTACATTAGAACTGTCGGACCAATTTCTCTGGTTTACAGTAAAACAGAAAAAGAACCCATCGAAGGAACAGGTCATCGTTCAATCCAGCCAGTGATACTCCAATCATCGCTATTTCTCTTAACGAGACATCCCATCGTTCGATCCAGCAGGCGATTTACCCTTTCGCTTCCGATAGATCGTTTCGAGACCAGATTCTAAAGTAACGTTTATCATATTTTTTTTTACTTAGCGTATCATCGTGATCTATATTTTTTTGACCTACACCTCATACTCTTTTGTGTTCTAACAACTTGTGTACTATATTAACTCCTCTTTCTGTTAAGTGTTGTTTGTAATTATAACATTTATTCAACCGTTTGTATATTTTTTTTATTTACTCGATTTAATAAGCAATTGCGTAGACGGGTTAGTGGTAATCTTTGCCCCATTAATCCGTTTCCGTAATATGCTGCACATGTGCAAGTGTCCGAAAATAGATTGGCCCATTGTGTTTAATGCACATTTTGATTCTAATCAAAATCTGCAATTAGAATTTCGATATATTGATTTGTTTTTCTTATAATAGAGTTTAAAGTTCAACGTGAGGCAGAATGCCCATAGGTATTAGGCCAAGGTCAAAGGAAGCACAATATAAAAATTCTGCTTGAACACAGGTATAGAAACCCATATGTAAATCCAATTTTAGATTTTCAAGAAAACGCTCGAAAATCGATAATCTAGAAGGTGTGTTTTAGAGTGCAAACTGATGAAGAGGCTCCATATGTTTCAGACCTAGGCAGAGGTCAAAGAAAGTACAATATCAAAATTGTGATGATGCACTTATATAGAAACCCATTAGTAAATAGTCAGAATCTATGTCAACATTTTTGAAAAATTTACACAAATGGATTTTTCTGAACCCTGGGCTGGTCAGAGCTGCAAAGCCGGTCTAGGACTAGGCAGGCTGCACAGATATAACATATCACAATATGAAAACTAAGAATAAAAAATACGGAAAAGTGAAATGGTAACTACAGTCAAATGTCTGATGCGATTATGCTTGGGTTCATAAAACTTGGACAATTAAGCGATGAGCAGGTTTTTCGTTTGATTGAACAGTATAGGCTGATAAAACAGTACAACACGTGACATTTGCTGTCATATATGCTTACGTATATATATGTGCGTATAATGATTAGTCTCTGATTCAAGTCTACCAGTCCTGTTTTGACTGTTAACTTGAATATCGTCAATGTAATTCTGGCAGGTTGGTGTGTAAGTATGTTATTGTTTATTAGCTTTGACTCATTATCATTGTGATTGTAGATGTGTTATACGGGGTGCCGACTGCTGTGGATTCGCGGAGATATTACAGAGTGTTTAGTCTGACAGCTGCAATAAATAATTTTTTGGTGCACGAACCTAGCAGCCACAGACACCGAGATGCAAGCTAGTCTCTAAAGAACTACCGAGGCGAATGAATTATGGTTGATACATGAATTATTCATTTTATTATCACTATTTATAGATTATCTTATTGATTGGTTAACCGTATATCCGTTTGATTTTGAAATCAAGAGGCCAAGAAATATTGAAAGAAAATTATACCAGTAATCTCTTATTTATTCCTTTTCATTAAAACCTTGAGTAATTTATTTTACAGTTTACTAGTATAATATTCGTATCTCTGTGGTCAATTATTTACTATCTGTGATCGGGTTGTGTAATTTTTATTCATATTTTTTTATAAATTAATTGAATTAATTAAAACAGTTTATACTATACTTATTTATCTACTATATTATCATACACAACTGTTTCAGGTTTAGGTTCAATTGAATACCTAATGTTTACTATACAGTTAAAATCTTTTTATTTATTTGGTTTCTGGTATTCTATTGTAACCTTAATAGTATTGTTGTGATTGTAAATAAAACACAATTTTATTTATTATTATTTTATTTTTCTTTCGCCTATTTTTATGTAAATAAAAACAATTTATTTTATTTTAATATCGGTTATTTTATTTTTTTATATTTTTATTTTTGTGTTTATCTTTTTTTAAAGGAAAATAATACGAAGTTATTATTTATTGTTTACACTTAAATATTTATTATTTAAGTTAAAATTAAAATATTTATATCTATAAGTTAAACGTATATACTTTCATTCTCGCTTGCCTGATTTCCGTAGCATAGTATCAGATCTGCTAGGCATTTTTTGTTACGTATTGTTATAGCACGCGCTACGCATTTTTCCGCGTTTTACATAAAAACGCTAACAAAATAGAAACTCATTGAAAGACTGAATTATACAATGTAGGTAAATTTTTGTTTAATATTTTTTGGAAAGACTGAATAATACAATTTAGCCCACAGTATCGTAAATTGTTATTATTATTCAGACGAAGGAAATTAGAAGGCTTTCTGTAATTGATTTATTAAATTATAGCCCACAGTTTGTTGAAGAAGTTTACCGCGACAGTTTCCAACCTTTATATTTGGCGTTTCATTTTTCTCATTTGCCCACAGTTGTCGAAGAAGTTTTGCCGCAACAGTTTCCAATCTATTGTATTTGACGCTTCATTTTTCTAATTGGTGAGCATCAAAATTTTTGTTTCCATTAATTATTATATTTTTAAATCCAATATTTTTAAAATCTATTTATCAATAATATCTTTCCTAAATATAAAATAATAATCTATATTTATCATAAAAATCACTCTTAGTGGTCCGCAAACGAAGTTTTGTGAGTACTCTAATTTTCCGCAATAGATTAATTCTTATATAATTTTGTAGAAAAGAAATTCGTTGTTAATTTTGTGACTAAATAAATATATATTATAAAAAGAAAGAATTGTGTTATTATTTCCTAATTGATAAAAATATTAATTATACGTTCATTTATTTTAATACTGAACAAATTAAACTCCGACAAGCGTAAATATACTATTAGAAGTTCAATTTAATATCAATTAATCTTCTTTTGTTGCCTTTCAGGCGGGTTGAGTAATTAATTATTAGATCAACTCCCTTGAATCCCAACAAATTTGGTGCCGCGAACCGGGACGAAAAATTCATTGGTCGCGCATTTAAAATAAATTGAAATAGTATCAAGTTTAAAGCCATTGAAATCTTTAAAAAGAGAATCATTGAAAAATCAATTAATGAAATAAATTTATAAAAAATCGTAAAGTGAATTATTAAATATTATTAAAATAAATAATTGATTTTTGAATATAATTGATTAATAATTAAATTGACCTATCTTAGCTAGGCCTCGGAAGGTATTAATTTTTATAATAAGTTGCAGAAAATTTTCTTGAGGTTAAGTTGCAGGAAATTTGCTTCAAATATATCAGAGAAATTTAAATTCATTTGAGTTTATCATTTTTGTTGAATATATTGTGTTAATTTTATTTGATTAATTTTGCTATAAAATTTTTTTTATTGTTGATGTCGTTATATAAAATTTTATCAAATATATTCGTGCAGATCACATTGAACAAAGTAAAATAAACATGACACACAACAAAAAGAAGCAGGACAATCAAGAAAACCTAGAAAATAATTCTAGAGATAACACACCCACATTAGGGTGAAAAATGAGTAAATGTTTTGACTATATACTATTAGATCCCTACAACGGGAAACCAGAGCATTTTGACAAATATTTTGAGAATTATAGAAACCATGCTGTCGCATGTAATTGGACAGAAGGTGAAATGGTACAAAGATTGCCCGTGTACCTAAAAGGATACACATTACAAGCATATACAAATATAAAGAAAGATAATATAAAATCAATTAATGAATTATTTAAAACACTTAGAAGTGTAATAGTTGTCGATACAGAATTAACAAAACTCTATACACGATCATTCAGGAACCGCACGCAAAAACATAACGAAGATATTGTAGAATACATATTTGCATTAAGAGAATTAGCTGACAAGGCATTTGGGGAAAATACTCAAGTTGACAATTTAATACTTGATCAGTTTCAAAGTGGCGTGCACGAGTACATAAAAAATGCTTTAGCAATAGTTGATTTTGTTGATCTGAATGATCGATGATATTAATAATGATAATGATGATGTTTGAAGCATTACAAAAGTGTAAATGTTATTACCACATACGATTGCGAAAAAACCGAAATTCGGACAGAAATATTCTCTTCTCGATGTAGAAGAATGCCCGGAAGCAAGTCCGATTAGTATTTAAACATTACCTGATAAAACACTAAATGTGTACCAGGAATCAGATTTTATATACACAGAAGCAAGAGAGTGTATAGTTAAATACGTGGAGAGTACATTCCACTGTGGAGGAACATTCGATACACCATTAAAACCCACTTATATCCCGGATCCAATACAAATCTCAATGAGCCAATGTGACGAGGCTTTTATTACAAAGAAAATCAAATTAGATGGTAACGAGATGAATGTTCAAGTGGGAGTAATAGTGAAAGCAGCTTTTAATATAAAAGGATGGATATCCGGATCGGTACGATGTGCAGGAGAAACTGGTGAATTATGGGGAAAGAAATAGTCAAATCTTGTCGTACGACGACAATATATTGTAGAATTAAGAAAATTCGAAGCAGTATTCGATAGTGTTACAAGAAAAATGATGACACATCCATTTTGCATCGCAGACGACGATTTTTGTGATACTGGCGAATTAATAATCTTATATAAAATAAATAAAAATAAATTTCATTTAACTTTATTGAAAACTACGAGTTTTAAGGAAATATCAGGATCAATGTTCAAAAATAATTCCGAAGAAAATGATCGAGATCAAAAAAGAGACAAGACAACAATAAAGAAATTAGCAACCCCAACAATTTATATTTCTGCTGATCCAAAGGACATTATGAAATTTATCAAAAAGGACAGAGTAGCCAAATGTCATACTATGGTTTATGAAACCAACTATAAAGGGATATATATATATATATATATCTACAATGGTAATTAAAGATAGTAAAGACCGAGTGAAAAAACAAGATGTTAACATAGTCGCTTATTTTAATAACTAGGAAAAGACCCGTCATGTATGATGGGAGAGTTAAATTTCGTCTTTGAAAGTTTCTGTTTTAATTAAAAAATCGTAGTTATAATTTATTATTTATTGTTTTGAATTGGGTGTTTAAATTTTCAAATTTCTTAAATTTATTTTTTT